>JACGTP010000007.1:2715845-2786282 GCA_023678845.1 Mischocyttarus mexicanus | reverse complement strand
AACAATTTTCTCCCTCCAATAAAACGCATATGTAATATAGAATAATCGAAAAAGAGATTCCTGTTTCGATCGCAAAGAAAGGAAAGAATTTATCTCCACCCTTTCGGTCGATAGTTCATCCCCTCTTGGCAAACCTTCGGAGATTCCCTTTTTTCTATTTCTTTCTCTTTCTCTTCTTCTATTTGGTTCGATCCTGCGCGCATAGTGGTCGAAGAGTTGGGTCGAATGGGGTGGCTTGGTGGGAGGAAAAAGCTGAAAGGAGGAAATGTTGAATGAGGACTCAAGGTTCGGGAGAGTGAGAGGGGGTAACCGTGGCAGCTCTCTCACGCTGTCACTGATTCTGAGTATAACAGAGAAAGGAGAGAAATAACAAGAAAGAGAGAGAGAGAGAGAATGGGAAGAGGGAGAGTAAAAAAGAGAGTTAAAAAAAGGAGAAAGTTCGAAATATAAATAGGAAGATATTAACAAACGATGAAGTATGTAATCCTATCTTGTCCACCCTGTTCGAATATAATTTTTACTTATAATCGTGCGTAATCAACAGTAGGTATAGACACGTGCTATCTACCGTGTTAGAGGAGGGTTACCTGTATTTTAATTGATCTAAAAAAATGTTTATTGTGGAAACAAAAATGTTTTGTGTTGAAAGAGAGAGATAGAGTGAATGAGAGAAAAAGAAAAAGAGAGAATGGGATAGTAGAGAATGGGAAAGGAGAGAATGAAAGAAAGAGAGAATGAAATAGGGAGAGAATGATAGAATGGGAGATGGGGGATGAGAGAGAGATAGAGAGAAGGGGTGAAAAGGAAGGGGGTAGAATGTAGGCTAGTCTCGTCGGCGAACCGCGTCCCCAATCGATACACACGCAGCAAACCACTCTACACTTCTTGTCCTCTTTCTCTTTCTATCATTTATCCGTGGTGCATTTTCCTCTTCACAGAAATCAAATCATTGTTTATCACCTATAGGGATTTTGTTTTCTATTTCTTTTAGGCCGTATAAAAAAAAACAACTTTATGCACAATGACGCACGTTCGTGTATATGTAACATATATGTAAAATACATACTGGGTAAGTGTTTATTTTTTAACGAGAATAATAATACAGATAAATATTTGATTGGTGGAATAATAAATGAAAAATGTATATTTGTAAATAATAAATAAACCTCTTTAAGTTATCGGTGGATAGTAAAAAGTTCTATTACTATTTCTTCGATGATTAAAGGTCGAGAACTATTTATGGATGCGCTGAATTTGATTACCGGATACCCCTCCTTCTCTTCCACTCCTTTTCACTTCCACTTTCTTCTCCACCTCTCATTCTTCTATTTCTCCACCACCTTTTATTACTATCGCCTGCGTGAAATTCGAAAAAAGAACGAGAGAGAGAGAGAAAGAGAAGTGTAGAAGGAAAAAGAAAGGAAAAAAAAGAAGAAGAAAAGTAGAAAGTTTGAAATGTCACGAAGAGGGTAACCCCCTACGTACGATTAATACGTAATCCTACTTTTTCGCATCGTTCGAACATGATTTTTATTTATAATCGCAAGCAATCAAGGGTGCAACAGGCACGTATTATTGAGAAAAAATAAAAAAAGAAAATACACTTATGGAGATTATACTTTCTTTCCAGAATAATTTGTAACCAACTCCAGACAATTTTTGTTCATTTCAAAGTAATTAAAAAATACGCACCATACGTTTTATGAGGTAATTTTTTATCAGTGATAATATTTATATAATTAATTTGAGAAAATTTTCAATCTTATTTATATAAACGCAAACTCTTAAATATCTTAATTTAATATTAAATAGATTTAGATCGTTTTCAAAATAAACGGTTTATATATGTTTTTATAATAAAAGGAAAAAAAATGATTTAACTAGCACGCCAATTACGACAGCCTTTTGCTATTAGAAAAAAAAAATAAAATAAAATAAAAATAAAAAAGATAAAAGGGGAAAAGGAGAAAAGGGGAAAAAAATAAAACGAGGAAAAAAGAGATAGAAGGAAAGAGAGGGAAAGAGGGGGAAAGAGAGACAGAGAGAAAGAGAGAGGCTAATGCTCGATAAAGAGAAACATGTCAACCCTGCGCATACGCAATGCGAATATCCAAGACACCTTCTTCTCAATGGGACGGACGGCCATTCAATGGGATTAAGAGTATAGACACGTGCTACCGAGATAAAAACATTTCTTGTTTACTTTCACCAGTATTATATATTATACATCGTATCATGTATATATGTTTTTAACAAGGAAAACGATTTAACTAATATGTCATTTAAGTGGGTCACCTTTCATGTGAAGGCCAGTTTGTTAAGCATTTTTTAAGAATTTTTTTTTGACAACCAATAAAAAGATAAAACTTTGAACTTTTTATGATATATTTATTAACATTTCAGTAATTTATAAAAAAATTTTTAGGCATAATTCTCCATAAAAACATGAGTTGTATCCCTACAAAGATTTCATGATTGTGACTGATTGATTGGCTTATTCGAAATACAAAAATCAAACGGCATTTTAATTTGTAAACTTGTCTGGCGATAGAATTTTTTCAACAAGTTTGAATATTGGAAAATCATTTTACTAGGATATTCTAAACATGTTTAGGAATTGATTTATGTATAAAAAAATTTGATTTTTTCAACCCATCATACGGGGTGACCCCCTTAAAACAGCCTTCTATTACTGCAAAAGAAAAAGAAGGGGAAAAAAAGGATAGAAAGAGAAAGATTATGTGTGTATGTGAGAGAGAGAGAGAAAGAGGTGATATACACGCCCACGGTGTTCGAAGAACCTTGGTAATTTTATATCATTCCTGTACACGAGAGCAAAAGCTTATACAAAGCGTCATCTCTCTGAGGTCACTTGAAATCAATTTAGCCAGAGGGTTCCTATTATTAGAAGTCTCTCATCTCTCTCTCTGTCTCTCTCTCTCTCTATTCTATCAGCTTTCAGATATACACATATCAGACACAGGACGTATTCGTATACACGTTTTGTTCCCTCCCTTGCTTCATCAAAAAAGAAATATGTAAATAAATTCATCAGTTTTAAAGAAACCAAATTTGTAATTTCACTAATACTAATACAGATAACCCTCCTACAACACGGCATCTTATAACACGATATGAAAATGGTAAAAACCTTTGTACAGCATTGTACTTCTACAGTGTAACCCCTCTTTATGTACTGGCTCTGGGTCTCATACAACACGGTTTCACGTAACACGAAATTTTCTAGGAACCTATCTACCGTGTTAGAAGAGGGTTACCTGTACTATAATTTACGTATAAGTATTTATTTCATTTGCAATGCACATTTATGCATAATCTATGGATCGCTAATATCTTTAATTGTCTTTTATTCTTGCACGTAGTTTCAAATTTATCAGATTCCTTTTTGAAATTGTTACAGCTTCCGCAACAACCACGACTCCGATCAGTTCACCACGAAATTCAATAATTAATTTTTTGTAACATTTTCACAAGTGTGAAATGGATTTAAATAAATGTTTGATTTTCCTTGTGTTAGTAAAACGGATGTTTATATATATAAGAGATTTTTAAAAGATTCAAAGAAGTTGTTATTTGAATAGTATTGTTAGGAACGAAAGATGTTTCTTTCTCGGGGTTTTTGAAAAATGAAGACCGAGGAAATAGAGGGTTTTGTTTAGGAAGTTGGTGAAAGAGGAGCTTTGAAAAGAACCCCGGAAGGAAGCGAGAAAGCGTAAGCGGAAATAAGAGGGGTCTTAAAGTGCTTAAGTTTAACGGTCTCACAATAATGTGTGCAAGTATAACCGTTACAATAATATTCATAACTGTGATAATAACAATAATAATATGATTAAAATAATATTAATAATAATGACGATGATAATAATCTTAAAATTGTTAATGACGATACTAATATTATTTTTAATCATTGAAAGTTATTTTATTTGTAATCTTACGTTCAATTCAATCTTCCACGATCAACGGATATGTACGAGTGTTTTTTATTATTTTTTTTTTAATCGAGATAAAAGAATATTCTTACGAAGGATGTTAAATTTAATTTCATTGTCAGTCAATACTTTTTTGTTCCATGTTTGGTTATAGGAAATATTATATTAGTCATTCTATGCTAATATAAAATATTAAATAGTAAACGATACTTAGAAGTTACTTTGAATGAAATACCAATCGGGTGTGGTGGTTGCGTACGAGGAATCGATCGATAAATCGACCCTGGTTGGAACGATTGGACGTGCATAAATAAATAAGCCTCATTCATCCGTTCGGGACAACAGACTACCTTGGATGGCTCTTACTATGATCACAAAGGAAATGAGATCACGATGAAAGTGCTATTTTGTTATTACTAACGGATAACGACATTGATATATAGTTAAGTGATAAATTCATTTCGATAAGGGTGATAAGGAATTACGAAAGATATGAATAAATTTCTATTAGAATAATGATACACCTATCTTGCCTAATCGATAATGGTTTTTACAAAATGATCAATTAAATTATGATCGATTGATTTTGTATTAATCTATCGAATATATTCTCAAAAATAATTGAACATATATAGTGTAATTAATATATGTGTGTGTGTGTGATGTATTTAATATAATTTTTTTAAAATATGAATAATAATTAATTAAACTTTATTAGCAAAGATTATATTATTGATATAATGATCGATTATGATAAAGATATTATTGAAGGTTTTTTTTTTTAATATACACATATGCATTTATATAATAATTAATTAATTATATCGAGTATTGAATGGGAGATCATCTCGAAATCTAGTCGTCGATCGAATGATTATTTTTCCTTTGTACGAGAGGTGAAAAACATCCGGCATTCGGATACTTCCGGTAGCAGCGTGCAATATTACAAAACTTTTTCTACTACGTTGTTAACCGATTGGTCCTTTGCGTCATTTCCGTTTCCGTTTGAATAGGAAGTTCTAAAATGTCCTTCGTTGATTCGTCGAACGAGAATGGCTTACTACAAGCATCCATTGCAAAAAGCTCGTAAGCTCGTCAACCAGAAAAATATTTTAACAAAACACGATCGTTGTTATCGATTTTGTTAGAAAAAAAAAAAGATAAAAAAAAAAATAACGAAACAACTTTTATTTTCATCTACTTTGTATTATTTTCAAATGATCAAATCGTATTAATTTTCTTGATAAATCATTCGACAAACGTTAGACGGTAAGAAATTATTATCGTTAGTTCCTTTTCCTTTTCTCGAGACTTGTTTGAAGCTTGAACGAACAGTTACTAGAACTACGTCATATCCGTTTCCGGCCAGACGGAGGAGAACTTGATCTTCCATCTTTTACGATCTTTATGGATCTTGAATTTTCTACCTCTAAGATCTTGATCTTGTTCCATGAATATTCAATATAACTTACAATCAGAGAAAATTATTTTCATTCATCTAAAATGTTATTTTGATATTTTTCGTAACAGAAATAAATTCTTTTTTAATATGATTTTGTGACGCTTTTAATAATAATAATAATAATAATAATAATAATGATAATAAAATCGTATAATATCGTATAAAGTTATATTTCATATATTTACTATATTATTTTTATTTACAACGAAACTAATTTTTAAAAGTTATTTTAATATATTTTAAATATATTTAAAAAAAAAATGGATAAATTTTGTTAAAAGGCATAAATATTTCACATTTTATGCACCAAACTTGAAAAATAATTTTGAGATAACGCCAAATTGAAGTCATTCGTCATTCTTAACCGTAAACTACGCAGTTAATTTTTGAACCGTTCAAGAAAAATAAAAGAAACAAATTAGAAAGAGAAATAGAGAAAATAAAAAAATATAAAAACAAAGTATTTAACTCGATCGACACTAAAACCACTTTGAGGAATTCACTTTATAAGCAAATAATACGAGTGGGGGATAAATCATCTGTGGTTCTCGTGAACGTTCGGTGTATCCGATTTCAAAGTGAAATAAGAAACCTCGAACGTCCTCAAATATTTTCTTTACTTGTTTTCTTTACTTATTTTTTATTTTTTTTTGGATCGTTTAGTTTCGTTTCACCGATGCAAATTCCCCTATGGAGTATATTTTAATCGGACTACAGAACACAACACCTCGGAATGCAAGTTGGCGAAACGCTTGTTGAAAGCTAGACAGGAAGAAGATCGCCCACGTAGTTTCGCACTTTAAATGGAAGCGCCTTTGATGGATCCAGTTAACAACAGAGCACGCCAAGAATGGTCTGAGTTTACTATAAGATTATTATACACGTTGTACTACCTATACTATGTGAGTCATCTTATATAATATCGAATACTTAGGTTGTCAAGTATGAAATGGAACAAAAAATGCACATAATTGAATTAAAATTTACTCCATTTTCATACCTGACAACCTAATATGAATATAAAATTGAATGTTTGTATGTTAGTACAGTATGCATTCGTAAATTATTCTCATCCGATTGCGATGAAATTTTGGTGAATTGTTTTTCACATGCCCAATAATTCTTTACGATTCTTTAAGATGTTTTTATAATAATTATTGATGAAACAGAAAAAAAAGTAAGTGCTGGAGATAGAAAGAGAGAGAGAGTGAATACGTGCGTCTGATATGAAACAACGAAACTATAAATGCTTAGATGTGTATGTGTTTAAGCAGCAAGTCAAACACGTTTGATATGAAATAAAAAAAATATGTAAGTGTTTGAAAAATAAATAAAAGAAGAGAGCGATCACTTGCCGAGATATAATTAATTACACATCATTATGAAATAAATCTGACACGAGATCATATTTTAAACCCTATTTAGTTGGATGCAACGAAAATTATTCGTATGAATTATAAACGCGTAGATATATTGTTCGGTTTAAAAAATTCTACAACGTTACAATTACCTATTAAATTTTTTATGCGATTAAATATTAAAATGATTAAAAATTATGGTCAGCTTACCATAGATGTACTTTGTCCTTATATCCACAACTGCACGTATTTATAATTGCATTGTGTCTATATATGCACTACACACACTCGGTCACATATGCATATCACTTGCATAGAAATAAAACACGCACACACGTATACGTAACGCGAAATTATGTACTTTAACTAATATCGATGTTATTCTTACCGACGCTCGAAGAAGACTAACAATTAATACGTTAAATAATTACGAATACATTCGATAAGTATCGAACATATACAAAGATCAATAATAAATCTAACGACTAAATTTATAATACAATAGAAATGACAACGTTCGGTTGTCGACCCCCTGCCGAGAAGTGACGGAGAGAAGCGAACATAAACAAAAAAATTCGAGCGCTCAACTAAGCCGGTAATAAAGGAATGTTTTTCTATTTGTATTTTATATTTAACGAATTTCCTAGAAGTCACCGTGAGATATAAACAGTATCGATAGTGGCTCGTTGGACTCGGACGTACACCTTCGTATGTATCTTTCTATACTATTGAATAAGTTTGTACCAATGACCCACTTTTCATACCAGTAACCTACTTTTTTATCGTCGACTTACTTTTGAACAGATGTTACTAATTTCTAATAACTGATTTTTATTTATTGCAATTTATTGTTATTGAATTTAACCATAATTTAAATGATTTTCATTTCAAATAATTCGTATCAAATGATTGAGGAAAAATAATTATATATTTTTATTTTTATTTCTCTTTATCTTTTTGGTACTTTTCTTTCTAAGACGATGTAACTCGAATCGTCGAGAGGATACTGGAAAAACTTTAACGAGTTTTCGGATTTTCGAATGAAAAAGGAGGAACGATGCGTGGGTTGTTTGGTATTAAATCAAACAAGAAATAAACGCGAGTTTAATGATAGAATAGAACGCGTGGCCGTTGAACGGCCAGGAATCCTTTTGCAAAAATAATCCGTTAGGCGTTGAGTAATTTTTGGACGTTAATTATTTACGTCATCAACTTCCCGTTTGTATAACTTAAACGTGCGTATGTCTATGTAACTCTACACGTAAAACGGAAGAAGATTGTTATCGATAGAAACAGGAAGCTGATCAAATTTTCTACGTGTTGAAAAATGCGTAGAATTCACACCAATAACAGTTAACAAATTTTATTATGGTTAGTTGAATCGTATTAAAACTTGAAATTGGATAATCGCTCCTACTTTCATTGTTATACTTTGAAAGAAATAGTTCTCCATTGGTTTTTAATAGAAAAAAAGAAAAAATAGATAGAAAGAAAGAAAGAAAGGTACAGGAAGAATTTAAAAAGGAAAAAGGGACTAGGAAAAAGCCGGATGTTGCAGCTAAATAAAAGTTTTCTTAAAGGTCAGGATGGAAGGAAGAGAATGCTACGGGATGTTACAACAAGGAACCATACCCGTGGGTCAGCTTTTGAATCGTTGCTTCAACCTTTGTTACTATTCTTCCTACCAATGTTGTTTTATGGTTGTCTTGTATTTTTTTTTCTTAAGAAAAACCCCAATTCCATTATATTCGTTTTTGTTACCTGGTATATTTCTCTTTAGGTATCGGTTTTATAGGTCCAGCTAAGGCTTGCGTCAGAGTTTTGGGTTAAACTTAAAATTTGTGTAATCCAGTTATCTGGCCATCAGAAAGGAAATAGTAACTTTGGATAAATATTCTTTTCAGTATCCATAAATTGTAATTTGTCGAAAATTCAGCTTTGTGAGTCATACCACCAACTGGGATATATAACACCTTAGCTTACTACTAACCGTACACCTACTATATATTTACGTAAAGTTAGGTGAACATTTTCGCACGTTGATCAACTTCACCGAGTTAATAGTATTAATTCGAGTTTCGTTTTCAACTAGGAAGTTACATACTAGATATCTTATGAATATAATTAATGTATCAAAAGTTTCGTAATTTTATTGGGAAAGGAAATCTAAAGATTAATGAACGTGTGAAAGGATATTCAAAGGTAATGCAAGTAACGAGATCTAGATTAGAAATTTGTAACCGTCTATGGGAACCATATGTATAATATATACCGGGTGAAAAATATTTAAAATATGCCACTCACAATATACCATGATTGTTATCGATGATAAAAAAAAATCTATCGCGAACGGAACTTAATTGATTTCGAGAGTAGCATAATAATCCCACTTTAATATTATTTTTTTTTTTAGGTGGATGCATAAAATACATACAAAGATCAACGATATATTTTTTTATGTATCATTCGATAAAGTATTTTACGACACGTACAGTAAACTACGTCGGAATTTTTATTATTTCTTTTTATATATAAAAAGAATAAAAATACGTAACAATTATGCCAATCTTGAAACCGTGAAATTCATTCTGACAAATTTAGGGCTTTATCGTCAATAATAATTAAATAATTTGGATGATCTGTTTAAAGTACTTTACCCGGTATAAACACATATGCATGATGCGTAATACGCGTAACTTTTTAGGCGAAACGTGAGACGGGAATCACGCGTCGGCGATTTGCGCAAAGGAAAAAAAAAAAAGAGGGAAGTAAAGGAAAAGATAAATATACGAAAGAAGAAGCACGTGTTGTCTTCAACTGTGCAACGGATAGCGTCCCGACCGAGTTCGAAAAAAGAAACGTCTACGGGAAATGTCATGGGATCAAATGCCTCGTCCCTTCCTGTGCACATTCTTGTCCTATTGACGTTAACAATTAAACTTAGTATACCCATATATATACATGCGTGACTAGATTACCAACATCCTTGCTCGTTTACATTCATCGTCATTCCAACCATTATTTTTTCTTTTTTATTTTCTATTTTAGGTTGTCAAGTATGAAATGAAGTAAAAAATGCACATGATTGAATTGAAATTTGTTCTATTTCATGACAACCTAATATATGTGAATATTTTTTTAAACCAAATCCAACTTCATTGACAATTCAATAAAGAAATTTGATTCCATCTATTTTTATCAAAAATTATTAGCGTAACGAAAAAAAAAGGAGACAGATATTATATAATTTATACATATATATGCATTAGAATCGTTGTTTCTACCACCCCAACAAAATATTATTCGATTTACGAATAATATAATTTCCTGAAATTTATTAAAAGAAAATTGGATGTAACTTATTAATGAGATTTCCGCATTCATTTACACGAACGAACTTTAAATCCAATTTAAATATTCAACGAGAGTTCGTTACAATCGACAAGACGATTTAATTTTATTGACCGACACGAATCTTACGATCCGTAATATAATTTAATCAAGTTCATAATATTTGATGACAATTTAATAACCCTCTCGTCGATCGTCGTATTTCAAAGGAACTGGTCAAAAGACTAATGTTTTACTTTGACATATCACGAAAGTTGAATTTGATGTCAAAGAGATCTTTAAGCGTAAATCGATCATACTATTCGTTATATCGGAAATATTTGAAATCATTCAAATAAATTCAACGAAATAACAGAGGGTTTTTATTCTATTACTATATAAGTGCTTAAAGTTAAAACTGAAAGTACGCCCACGGTACGTCAAAGCTTTCGTTTCATTAAAAACACCGCCCTTTTCTCATTTTCTTTTTCCTTTGACCATTTAGATAACTAAATCAGCATAAGAGAGAGAGAAACAGAGAGAGAGAGAAACAGAAAAAAAAAAGAAAGAAAAAAAATATCTGTTGGTACTATTAATTAGTGACTAATTAATAATTATATAAGAATATCAGATTAAATCAGCACATTTAATTAATTAGTAGAAAACAGATCCGTTTGTTCTGAACGCAATCAACGACCTATAGTAAACAAAAACAACACACACATCTACATATCATTGATCTTTCAGTTAAAAAAAGAAAAGAAAAGAAAGTTCTCTCGTTTGATGGAAATTAGAACAAATGCTTTGGTCGGTTTGACATCCGTGTTACGTGTTATATCAGATTCAATATCGTGATTAATGTCTCCCTTATTTTTCTGCTTACGTAAGGGATTAGATGCGATTACATGTGAAGAAGAAAACAGGGGATTCATATATATATATATATATATATACAAGCATCTCTGTATGTGTATATGTGTCTGTATACACAAATAGAAATATCTAGATCTTTATATATACATATATATATCTATAGATGAATTTTTTCTGGTGAACATGTTTTCTCGTGGTAGAAAAGAGAATGGATAGGAGGAAAAATGATGTAGTAGGACAAGGTAGAAAAAGAAAGAGAAAGAGAAAGAGAAAGAGAGAGCAAGAGAGCAAGAGAGAGAGAGAGAGCGAAGCTTTTGCTCGATAAAGAGAAACACGTCAACCCTGCGCATACGCAATGCGAATATCCAAGGTACCTTCAATGGGATGCCAGCCCATTCGCATCCGTTGCAGGGGTAGAGCTCTTTCATTGAGCGGCTCCGTTGCTTCCGCTTTCCGTTCACGTGTTTCTCTCTCTCTCTTTCTCTTTCTCTCTCGCACACCATTATCCGGCCATTCTCCAGTACCTACCCACCCTCCTTCAAAGATCTCCGTCTTCGCACCGGCGCGTCGTCTCTCGAAACGTGCTATCGTTGAAGGGATGCTGTTGCTGGGTCTATCTACCCCCCTCTGCCCCTACCTTTCCTTACCACCCTTCTGCCTCGTATCCCTCTTCATCCATCATGCCCAGCCCTTCCTCTCGTCGCATTAACGACACAGTTTAATTTCGAATCGGTTGCTAGGCCAGAAAAGTCTTTTTCTCTCTCTCTCTCTCTCTCTCTCTTGCAAACACATGTGTAGGCACGTGCTAATATTTAGATTTATGTAATATAACTTAATTTGGAGAGAATTATTAAACGCTATGGTGGAAATATTATTTTACGTATTATCTTATTTTTGAATTATTATTCAGTTTGAAATTTCTATAAATGTGTGTAGTATATATTTATTTATCATTTATAGCTATGACATTATTTAAACTATATATATTTATATATTTTTTCCATCAACCCAATACGTAAGAAGTTATTTTAACATCATTCGTATCAAATTTGTTTCTACAAGATTAATACAATACGATAAACAAAAAAATAAAAATAAAATTAACAATAACTGAAGTTTTAAATGAAACAACTTGCCACGATAAAACAATGTTTCGAAAAAGTCTTCTTAGAAGTTACATCTAAAAATACGAAGGAAGAAAGTTACTATGAACTTTCTTACGATGTGTATTAATATTATAAAATAGATTGAAAATAAATTAATATAAATTATAAATGATGACATTTTATGTAACACATAAACATATTATAATACATATAAGTATATAAGTTAGGGTCGTCGTTTAAATGTCGAAGTATTCCTTGACTGGCTATCTAACTCGACCTATAAAGTTTCTTAGATGATGTTTGTATTGATAAATCCATTAAAGAGTATAGTTTCTTTTTTGTTCATACTTAATTCAAACTTAACGAGAATTGGTCTTCGATATTGGTTGGTAACATGGTTGAATGGTTGACCGATTCCACTTAGAAGTTTTCCTAAAAATTTCTTATATACAATATACGTAGATACATATGTGTATATGGTAGATATGTAGGTACGCGTATACACATATATACCATTTAGCAATAAATAGAATTCCTCGTAAAGAGGAAGGAGTCTGATGGTGGTGGAAACTGGGGAGCTTACATAAAGTTCCAAACGAATTGCCTAGAAGGGAAATTTATGATACGGAAGTGGCGCGTGTTCCTTTAAAAATGAATGCTTCGAACAAGGTTGGAAACGTTCATGCATATTATTTCATCCTCTCTATTTTACCTCCTTTTTAAATAATTTTATTAGGTTGTCAAGTATGAAATGGAGAAAAAAAATACACATAATTGAATTGAAATTTGTTCCATTTCATACTCGACAATTTAATAATTTCAAATTGAAATACGAGTATTTTTTTTTAAGATATAATGAATAAATCAAAATTATTTCTCTTGAGGAAAACCTTCCATTTAACTAATTTTTCAAATTACAAAATGTAACTTTATAAATTACTTACAAACCATAAAAAATAAATGTCGTCGCGAGTGTTGTTTTTTTTTTCATTAATTCAACACCAAAAATAAAATTAACATTTTGTTGCGTTTCAAAGAAACAAAAAAATAAGAAAAGAAACACTTCTAGGAACATAAATAAATGTATATAACTGTTTCTATCTATCTTGCGGTCTCGTAAATAGAGGAAATTACGAAGAAGTTAGAAATGCATGAGATAAGAAGATAGAGAGAGAGAGAGAAAGGGAGAGAGAAAGAGAGAAAAGGATAGAATTTTATTGACAGACTGAGAGAAAGAGAGAGAGAGAGAGAGAGAAAAAGGAAGAAGGTAGAAACTCCAGTTCTCGACCTCGACGTTTATTCTTCGCCGTTGGGAATTTATTGCCACCTTTTTATTTCTCCTCCTCTTTCTCTTCGGATACCCTCTGGCAACAGCATCGCTTGGTAATTACAGGAACCGCCCAAGGAATGTCCTTTTTTTTTACTTCCCTCCCCTTTCTTCCTTTTTTTCTTTCCAATTTTTTTTTTTTCTTTACATACTTCTTCCAAATTTTCTTTACTTTTACAAAGGAAAAAACACACTCCACACTAATTGATTACTTACGTGAATATATGTAGCATACAGAATGATTATTTAAAAAAGGATTTGTAATTTCTGGGGTAGATGATATTCAATAAATAATTAAACAAATAGTCCTAATAAACGTAAATACTTTGAAAACAAATATCAACGTTACGATCCATATTTATTAAAATATTTTTAACTATCATTTGGTAAATGTTATCTATTCTGAAAATTGTGAACCCTTTCTTTTTAATCATCCTGTATAATTTACACACACACATACACGCGTACGATTTACTTGACGATTAGTGTGAAATTTGAGATTATCCTCTGGAGAAGATCCAACTTATGTAAACGTTCATTAATCAATCTACTATCTATCTCTGTGTTGCATAATCGCGATATAACTAAAAAGGAAGAAAAATAGAAAAAAATATTCTACGTTTGTGTAATATAAAAGTATAGAAATATAAACGGTGTTATAGTTCGTTGATAAAGATAAGAGTAGGTCGAAAGATAAGATCTATGTATGCATGTATGTATATAAAATATCTCTGTTAAAATTGTTCTCCAGAGTATACTTGGACAAACCGTTTAATTAAATCAGATGTCATGGATGGTGGATGTCAACATGAAAAACGAGTAGGGGGTATAATGGAGAGACCCACGCACACTCGAAGCATCCTGCAATTGAAAGCGTTTACAGCGTGCATTTTGCCGCAGGTAAATCATCGGACGTATGCGGTTACGTTTAAATTGCTTTCTCTCCTAATCGTCTAGACAGATAGAGAAAGAAAGAAAGAGAGAGAGAGAGAAAGATGAAACTTGTATTACTATTCCACGTATTTCGTCGATACTCCCAACTGTGTATGTACGTGTTGCATATATGTGTCAAGAAATATCTTTAAAATTGATAGAATGAAATCGTATTTTCTCAGCGCATCCTACATCTTGAAATATGCAACATTGTTAATAGTAATCATTGAATATTTTCCATATG
This sequence comes from Mischocyttarus mexicanus, assembly GCA_023678845.1. Classification (NCBI taxonomy): domain Eukaryota; kingdom Metazoa; phylum Arthropoda; class Insecta; order Hymenoptera; family Vespidae; genus Mischocyttarus; species Mischocyttarus mexicanus. The sequence goes on along the minus strand of JACGTP010000007.1, from coordinate 2,771,699 downwards.
AAAGAATTCATGTAAGAACCATTCAATATCCATGTTTCATTCTACCGTTTCAATTCTTTACAATGCATCAATGCATACACATACACATGCACACATATACGTATATATACATTTTCGCATATATGGTCATCCATGTCTACCATAAATCTATCATTCACTCGGTTCGTTCATTGTATCAACGCATAGGATACACATATATACTAATATACATATACTTATATACATACTTAGGTATATATGTGGTATGTATTTACGTATATATTGGACGTGGATTTATATAACAAGCGAAAAGATCGTTGTGAGACAAGAGAGATGGTTGTTTCTCGAAAACGGATATCGGTCGGTGCTCTGATTAATTCTATTCAACGATTTTAGGAAGGTCACATATGTGTGTATCTGTCTGATACGTTTAAAGGTTGGTTAGATCTTCTCTATGGATAGACATTGAATTAAATCGTTTTATACATTGCTTTCTCTGTCTCTCTTTCTTTCTTTCTCTCTCTCTCTCCTTTGATCTACGTTGAATTTTTATTTCAAGTAGTCGACCTTGAAATCAAATCAATTTCTTTTCATATAGATTCTCTTTGATAGTTACGTTTCTATGTACATATGTGCATGCATACGCGTGTAAATATGTTTGTCCTATTTTCCTATTTCTTATCAATTTCTTTTCTCTTACAATTTGTTTTTCATCGAATAATCTAATACAACATCTGATAAAAAAAAGAATAAATTGAATTAATAAAATGTTCAGTTTATTGGTAAGAAAAATGAAATCTTTGTAATTTCGAAAATATTTAATCAACATATTTATCAAATTTTTTGTTAAATTCTCTTTGCTATCTTTTACTCTTTAACCTTTCGGCGTGCGTTTATAAAAAGAAACAAAACAAAACAATAAAAATTTGTTATCTAACGAACGTAAAAAGAATAATTATCAAAGTGATGTATGTACGTTGAGTAAATAAATTGAAGCTAACAAATAACAGCTTTCATCTTTCCCCCCATTCTCTCTTGTGTTATTATCCCCTACTTTTATTTTTCGATATTCTGCTTTTCCAGATAAACGAGTTCACCTGGATAGGTCGGTTTCTTAAACGAGTATATACCTTCATTGATAGAGGGGATAAGTGATGCAAGTGGTATGAAGGAGGGGATCCTATGGTGACCTAGTTTCAGGAGTAGTGACGTCGATGAGAGAGACCATTCACCCAACAGCATACCGTGTTAACGTCAAAACTAGGTTTCGTTTCTTAAATGTAATGTCAAAACGTATCATCGTGGTGGTTGGTTCTGTAAAATAAACCCTCTACTACTTTCTCTCTCGCTCCATTCTTTCTAACCACTTATATACATGAATTCCAAGAGAATCAAATGACAACCTGCTTCGTTGTGGATCATCTGACAAAAACCGATACTGATTTTCTTTCCACATTAAGTAGTTTATTAAGAGAGTATCCGATTTTAAATAATACATAATATGGAATTAATATTGTTATATATCAATTTCTATATCGGAATTATACAAGATTCCGGTGTATTTAAATCTAATAGGATATTAAAAAAAATAATAAATATAGCGTGAAATTGATTTCGAAGCAAACGTATTTGCTGTTAAATCGATTTTACTTTTTTATTACTTTTTATTACGGATCAATCATATTTGATATAAATGGCATTACTTTTCTATCAAAATAATATCGTTAGAACAATTTAGGTCTACCTACATGCGTGACCTTTCAATTTTAGCCAATTTCGAACCTGTTTCTCCTTCGAATTTGCTTTCAGGTTAAAATAGGACGTAGGTAGATACGTAAATGAAGATAAAAAGATCGAGATAACGCAAATACAATAACAGGAATATCAACAAACTCTGTTTTAGATATGAGCTGATAATTTCTTATGAATGATAAATAACATGCATCCCTGGTATTATTAAAGTATTTCATATCTATGTAAAAATTTACGTATGTATTGTATGAAGAGAAAAAGAAAGTGCATATAAATAAATAAATAACGACGACAATAGTACATTATATTCGAGGAAATATTTTATAATTTATGAAATATTAAAATGAAAACCGTAGGCCACGTTACTTTGCAGTGTCTAATCTTCCATTACGTAGATAAAATTGTTACATAAAACATTCATAAATATATCATTCAAATATAATGCAAGTTACATACGAATGTAAATAACAATAATCTCGTAATTTCCGTTGTTTAATGTAACGATAAAATTTGAAACTCTTTCTCAAGTAAGTTGCATTAGTTTCCAGGCCCTTTTTCCTACCCTTTTCGTAATAGGGAGGAAACCCAGACAGGAAGATCACGAACTTCCGGTCTAAAGAGAACTTTAACAAAGCAGGTCGAAGAAAAAAATCCTGTCTTGCTTACAAATACATAGATCTTAAACCTTCTTTCTATTCTACCCATCTAACACAAACCTATGTACACAGAGGAAACAGACACACACCATACACACATACCATATACCATATATGCATCAAGGAGACAGTCAAATGTAGTCCATTATTGAATGAAATTGTATGCCTCACTTTCCTTATACACACATACACACATACACACACACAAATTTACTTTGGAAACACGATCAACCCAAATACTTACTATCTCAGATGCATTCACATTACAAAAGCGTAGGTGGGCAAAAGGGGTTGAGTTCCGAATATATCTCACGAAGAGAGAAGAGACTTGCTTCTCCCTGAGTCATTTCCGGATGGAAAATGGACACCTGCTTGTCTGCTTATGTTTTGCTGACTAATCCATAGTTTAAACGGCTTGGGTAACTTCCGGTCTGGTTGTCAGCTATCGTCAAGACCATCTGCAGACATTTATAGCTTTTGGCCAATTTGTGATTCAACGAAACGGAACTAAATAAATAATTAGACGATGATTCTATATAATCGTATTATCTTTTATTCCGATTCAAAGAAAAATCTATAATTTAATAAGATTTTTCTTTTTATATATAAAACAACTTTCTTTCAAATTTCCTGTCACAATCGAACGATTTTATTACGTTTATTTCAATGAATATTACGAACAACTCTCTAACAACGATATTAAACTTATTACGAATAAATCTTTTTCTTCTTCTTTCTTTTATACTTCGCTTCCTCGATAAACAGTTACGACCCTCTGAGTGAGTATAAAAATGATTAATAAAAAGTGTAAGTTAAAAGTGGCCCCCACTTGGGAAAGAGAAATTTTTTAAATGAAGCACCTAGCAAATTAGAGACGACTATAAAGAGTGAAAAACTGAGTTTAAAAAGAGAAATATAGAACTGGCTTGGTAATTCATGTGTAAGTGAGTTACTCTAATACAACTATATTATTCTGTAAAATCCTTAAAAAAAAAAATAAAAGAAGAAGAAGAGGAAGAAGAAGAAGAAGAAGAAGAAAAGAAACATATATTTTTTATTTCTACGTTTAAGATCCATCGAAAGTGTCATATAAAAGTCATCTTCCCTTATATTTTCTAATACTCGGAAGATAGATTTATTTCAGATATTCATGACGTCATATTCTATCAAAGCACACTCAAATCAAAGTCACGATTTCTTGAACAAACGCGTGGAAAAATAACCCAATGATAAGTAAAAGATTTTTATTGATATCGTATTTACCCGTATTATCGTATTGATGGAAATAAAATTGGCATTTGATAAATCTTATGGAAAATATTATATATGGATATTTTGTTAAATAGCTTAAACGAATATAGAATTAAAAAAAAGATAAATATTTAATCATTAAAATGTCACGTACAGGTAGGTGGCATTCATATAAAAGATTTTAGTATGCACCCACAATATTGTAATGCTTATCAATTGAATAGCATTCATGAAATACACATACATATGTATACACATAATTCTCGTCGAGCTATGGGATCAATTTGAAACACATATATATATGTAAATATATCATATTCCATTCTCGCTTGATGTTGTTCAGAAATACGAGAGAGAGAGAGAGAGAGAGAGAGAGAGAGAACGAATTATGATCGGTTGAAAAGTGCATTGAGAAATTCTATTCGTTCATCGAGCGATGGGACGCGTGAATCGACGAGAGTCGACTAAGGGGGTTGGTGGGTGTTACTAACTGAGGGGTGAGTTGAGTGTTGGGTGGTAGATACTAGGTGGTAGGTGGGTGGTTCGGTTGGTGAGAAGGGGAAAAGTGGAGAGAAGCGTGCGTGCGTTTTCTGGAGCAGAGAATCGTTTTCATGGTTTAACTAAGGGGTTGAGGGAGTAAGTTGGCCTGGTGACCTACTTTATCCCCGGGAGTTGAATGAACGGCACTGAACGCGATGACGTCATTCTCGACCTCATTTCCGGTTCCTGGTGCAGCTAGCTTCTATCCCGGCAACTCTGTCCCGTTAACCCGAAATTTCTCGTGAATCGAAGAACGCTCGTTCATCCCGAGCCGGAGCATGAATGAATTTTCCTCGTGTATTTGTTGCGGCTCGATGAAAATGGGGGGAGGAAAGCTGGAAACCCCCCGAAAGGGGGATGCTGCTTCGAGAGAATATTAAAATAATATCTTTTTTATCTATCCAAGAAGCTAATCGTATCTATCGTGTTTATTGTTAGTAAGTTTAGTAAGTTTTTTTATTTTACTGTCAGTAAAATAAAAATTAAATTAATAGTAAAATATAATTGTGTTGAAATGAAGAAATTTGTGTATAGTGTCGGCTTTATCTATATTATCTTTTAAGTATTCATAATATAAAAATATAATTTATGTGAGAGAATAATAAGTAGAATTTTGTTATCCATATAAATGAGGTATTGTTAACAGATGATTGATTATGATTGAAAATATCGTAAAAGCAAGGACACCTGTTTATACCTGCCTCGAATACGTATCAATAAATTTTCTGTAGTAATGGGTAAAATAATCAGAAAATAGTAAATATAATATAACACGGTCTGTTATAATATTTCTAATCTAGAAGCAAATATAGTTTTTACTATAAATCACAGGTAGGCGTATTATCGTGCTTAAACTTGTTTTTCATTATCGATGAAGGAGATAATTTTCCTTCCTTCTTTTTTCCTTTCTTCTTTCTTTCCTTTTTTGTTTGTTAGACTAATAATAGAAGTTCTGAAGTTACCTGGTAGAGCAGGTGTTAAAGCAAACGATCATGTTGACTGAACTGTACCTTTCCATTGACGGGATCGATGTCCTGGGGTGTTCCACAGGGATTTCAGTTAACGAAGCACATTGTTGTCCTGAAATCTATACCATGAATAGGATGAAAAACACCTGAGGGTTGTTCAATTTTTATTTTTCAAGAAGATAAATCTCAAAAAATAAATGGTCCTCGCTAGTAGTTTTTTGTAACATAGTATATTGATGTTAACAATATTTCTCTTTTTTATATTGAACGAATTTAAAAATCTCTACTGTTTGTACATTGTTGATATTGATATATTAATTCGTCTTTTCATTGTCTAATTTGAAACACAAACAAATAGAAAAAATTTAATTAGCAATGAATTTCATTTTAACGATCAACGAAATTATTTATTTCTTTTGTTTTTATATTTATTTAATATTTCTACGAGAATTTAATTGAATTTTAGGTCTTTAAACAAACGTTAGAATTTTCATAGCAAACGCGATAAATGAAGAATATATATTTGTTCTACGATATCTTTGATGTTTATTGACCAATTAGGAATGTAGTAGATGCGTCATAACTAAGTTCAACGATTAAGTAATCGTCACACGACCCTGATAAAGAAAATAAAAAAGTCCTACACAAATGACTTATAAGTAGCCAGAGATTCTAAGGCTGTTATTAGTAGGAGTTTTCATCTCGAGTTGAATTACTGTGTTTAGAGTACTGCCATTCGAGAAATACAAGAAGAAAAAATGGAATGTCTATCTTTCGATCCATCAAGTAAAACGTTAACTTTGAAAAAAACTTCGATTCCTGTTCCAAAACCGGACGAGGTTCGAATTAAAGTCGCTTATTCTGGAATTTGTGGAACGGATTTGCATATTTTGGAAGTACGTCATTTAATTTTAAATTGATAATTTTGTCGGGAGAATTCTTGTTACGTCATTTAACTGTTTTTAATTGTAATCGATTTAATTCGTTCGATTATCAAGTTTAAATATAGAAACAATTGAATTATATTTATCTTTACGTACGTGCACTAAAATTCTGCCATGTTAATTAAATATTTTTTATATCTTACATTCAAGTTACACGCAATAAAATTAAATTCAAAATAAAATTTCTTTTTCGTCTTTTATAATGTATATTTCCATTAACTATCATTTATCTCATTTCAGTTTTTATTATTATCACGAAAAAACGTTGCAACACAAATTATCATGAAATGATAAGAGTATTTAATAAACGTGTACATATGAATTAAGAAAGATTTTTTTATATAAGAATAAGTTACTGAATATTGATATAATTTAAATAAATTTAACATGCTCTAATTCATATTATACCTAATAAAAATAATATTTTACAGGGTGCATTTACATGTAAACAAGATGGACCATTTATTCTTGGACATGAGTTCTGTGGTATAGTTGATGAAGTTGGAAAAGCAGTAACCAATTTTAAAATTGGTCAAAGAGTTACGGTAGATCCTAACAGTGGATGTCATAAGTGTACTGACTGTCATGTTGGAAATTATCATTTTTGTAAAGTCGGTGGATTAAGAAACACTATTGGTATTTATCGAAATGGTGGCTGGGCAACTCATGTACTCGTTCCAGAATCTCAGGTACATTAATATACAACAACAATGATATTTTTATCAAATCTATCTCATCATTTTGACTTATAAGTAATTGATATATAATGATTTTAAGGTACACTTGATACCGGATAAAGTTCAAATGCATCAGGCTGCACTTACAGAACCGTTATCTTGTTTGGCTCATGGATTAAAAAAGATTGGTACGATACATGTAGGATATCAAGTATTGATTATTGGAGCAGGTATCATTGGTCTTCTCTGGTCTTGTTTGTTACATTTACGTGGATTGCGAAATACTGTAACAATTAGTGAACCTCAAGAAAAAAGGAGAAAGATAGCTTCTAAACTTGGTAAATATATTAATCATCATTGTTGATTTCATAAATTATTTTTATCATAATTAAACTATTTAATTATTTCCAGATTTAAACTACAAGTTAAAGGAACCTAATCAACTTGCAAACGATGAATATGATTTAATCATAGACTGTAGCGGTTCTGGTCCTGCTATGGAAAATGCTATGCATTTATTAAAACCAGGTGGTTGTCTTTGTATTTTTGGTGCAGCTAATCCTAAGACAAAAATGTCCATAGAACCATACCAAGTAAGGGAACTGTTTATATACAATTGTCTAACTGTTTATTTTTTAAATCATACTAATTATTAATTATTCATATAGGTATTCAAAAAGGAATTAAGTATTGTTGGGGTAAATATAAATCCTCTTACGTTTCCTAGATCATTATGCCTTTTAGAAGCTATGGCTGATCAATATTTGGATTATGAAAAATTAGGTATTAAAGTTTACACGCTTTCGCAATATCGTGAAGCTTTGGAAGCATTAAAAAAAGGTGACATTAGTAAAGCTGTATTTAAATTATAATTCCTGTACATACATTGTATAAATTTTATTAATCAAATTAATAAAAAATTACCTTAGGAATTATTCTCTCACTATTTTATTTTAATTATACGCATTTTAAATTTTATTCGAACTTCACTTTTTACATTTGTTTATTTTATACTCATTTCCCGCCAATTTTAACCGTCGTACAATGATACCAAATTAAAAATAAATGAATCATACTATAGGTCGCATGTATGGATATAATAATTTCTTAATTCTATTTCTATTTTTTATATATTATGAATTTTTTAATTATATACCATTGACTAATATATAATTTTTTCATGAATGTGATTCGAATTTAAATAATATATTCAAAAATATTCGTAAATATATATATTAATTTCAAACATTTATGTTTTAAACTGCACACGAGAGCACTCTGGATTGACAGAATGTACTAAATTATGTGACACATCACAATTACCAACATTACGACGACCAATCAAACGCGCAGTGACGTTAATAAACAAATTTTAAATTTATAAATAAACTATAATTTGAGAGTATATATATATATATATGTATATTATGTGTTTTATGTGATAATTTCCATATTTTATTTTTACATTGAGATTAATAATCTTTAAAAGATTTTTATTTTATTTATAAGGTTATGTTACGAGTAATTAATTAATAACGAAAGTTTAAAAAGCTTACGATTACGAATAGTCTTTGTAGAAAACTCAGTGGTTTGTTCAATTTTGTATAAAACTTTAATTTATCTTATGTTTACCTACAAGAAACAATATCAACCATTATTAAGTTATTGGTTTCAATGGTAAGTTTATTTTTACAAAAATTCTACTATCTATTGGTAACTCAATTTTTTGTTTATTTTTTCTATCTATATTTCTAACCATAAAATAGGATTATGTTGATCTACAAATATTGTTTCATGAGAAAATGATATTTAAAGTATTTAATATTGTATTAGAGTTTTGTTATAAATAATAATTTTTGTTTTTTAGTTAATAGTGTCACTTTGACACGGTTCAAGTGATCTTTAAACATGGTTAATCCTACAAATAACTTTGAATGGGCGCATAAATTGGAATGTCCTCCAACAGCATGTACAGACATTATAAAGAAAACGTTTGTTTAACATTTGTTGTTAGTATTAAAAATAAATGTTGTATTTAAGTATGAAATTAAGGATATTTTATTATTTTTGTAGATTGTCTAAAGGAATATTAGAATTATTATGGTCCGAAATAGGTAATGCAACATTTACAACTAAAGATGTTACAGAAGTAAGAAAAAATATATTATTGTACAAATTAAGACATAAGAAGAAAGACTCCATTGTAGAATGCATTAAAAATATTACATATTTAAAAGCGGAAAGAAGTAGACTTAAAATATCTTCTTCCTCGCTGAAAAAACAATACGAGGAACAAGATTTTTTAGTTCGTCAAAGAGGTATGATGATATTTCTTTTTATTTATTAAATAAAATTATTTTAATATATAAAAATAAAAAACAATTTTACAGTTAAACATTTAGAAGATATCAAGTCGAAGTATTCTTTGGCTAAGATTAAGAAAGCTTTATTGAAGATAAAATATAATGAAATACGTTCTCAACTTGATGATAGTAATAAAATGAGACTGATATGCCAAAAGTTAATGCCACAGACTTCGGAAGATTTGAATCAAAATATTTTAAAGGAAAGTTTAGCTACGGTAACTACACTTTGCTCTGGTGCAACCAAAAGAGAGGTGTGTAATTTACTATGTAAAAAAATTATTTATATATTATAATGAAATATTTATATAAATTTATGATACGTTAGGTGAAAAATAAAATATTTAATTTACTTGGTCACGTTAAAGTGTCTACATTATGGGCTCAATTATATAAAACATTATGCCAAGATGTTGAAAATTTAATCAAATTGAGAACTACAACTAATATAGAAAATATAGATAATAATGACTTAGAAAGTGTAGATGCGAATGGGGAAGATATTGACGTTGGTATTGCCAGGTTATGTGGGAAACATATTTTCACTGTTACAAAAAAAATTGCTTCCCATATGAAAGTTAAGAAATGTGAAAATAACATTATAAAGTATATTACAGATATCGAGGTAAGTTATTATATATCTTATTCGATTTAATACATTTGTGATGATAGTAATTGTCACAAATTCTGTAATTGGAATCTCTTCTATGCAGCATGCAAGCCATGTTAATAAAACTAATTTATAAAATTTTATAAATATTATATTCGATTTTATTTTTAAAGACAAGTACTGAAAATCAAAATGACCTGAGCGAATGGTTAACTTTGACATTAGAAGTGAAGAAATTGGAAGCAGAAGAAAAAGTTTTACAAAATGAAATTAAAGTAATCCAATCGGAGTGCAATAACAATGCATCCAGTTTAGAATTTCAAAGATTATTATCAGAGATCCATACGATTGACACAGAAATAGTAAGTTACATTGATATTACTCAATAATAGAAAATAAATAATGCTAAGAATTACATAAAAACGTATTATTATAATAATAAGTATGTAACAGGATAAATGCGTGGAAAATATACAACGTTCGTTGCAACTGTTGAAATCAGCTGAATGCATAATATCAGGAATAAAAAATAAAATTCACACGGAGTGTATGAAATTTGTAGCTTTACGAGCAGATAATAATAATTTTGAATGGTTAAACAAAGATTTAATTACCGAATTACAAATATTTTACGACGTTTTGGATATCAGAGCATTGAGAAAAATAATACTCCAAGGAGAAATTAAATCTTTCAGGCAAGCATGCAAAATATCTATAAAAATATTTTTTAACAAAATTCTTAACTATAAACGAAACATTAATTAAATTATTTATTTATAGGCATGAAACACGCTGTTTAAACGAAGCGTCTGTTTTAATGACAAATTTAAGTATACCTGACGTTATGCCTTATTTTCCTATGATAAAAGCGCCGATATATTGTCTGATAGATTGTTATAAAAATTTAATAACAAATTCGATGTATCAAAGTATTATACCATCAATAGTTGAAGACAATAATTCGCATGTTTTTATAGAAAATGATTCTGTTAAAGATTACAATATTATGAAATTATTAATATCATCGCAACATAACTGCAATAAGGCGCAGGAAGAGATCGACGCATTTAATGTTGCATTAAACGCTTGGTAAAAATATTTTAAACAAATATGAAATTGATATAAATACAATTTTTTCCTAAAATTGTATAATATATTTCACATTTTTTCTTTTAGGAATAATCAAACGGTTCAAGAAGTTATGGCTGTCGTAGACAAAACTGTGGATAATTTAACATTCGCAGAATGGATGCAAAGATATACTTTATTATTGTACATGATTAATAGTGCTAATAATAAATGATACAAGCATATTATATATACATAAATACACACACACACACACACATATGTATATGTAATTTTATTTATAAATTTTTGATACTCATAAAAAAAGAAACACAAAGCTGCCATTTTAATTATACTGTATAAATTATACTGCCAAAGCAGTGTTATATTTTTTAATGCGAATAAATCATACTTTTTATAAAAAATAAAAATATTAATACGGTTACTACGGACCGGCTGTTGGTCACAGATGACTGACATTCTTATGTTTTATCCTTTTTTTTATATATTTTTATATTTTTCAGGCATTTAACGCGTTAATATCTTTACAATTAGTACACAAAATTATATACAATGTTTAATATAAATTAAACAAATAAAATCTAATCTAATCTAATGTCGGTAACATTGCTCTCTTATTTTTAATCACGTATCTACGGTAATCAAAGTCAATGATAATCGTTGATATAATTCAACCCTTAAAATAAAAGTTACATATAAAATATAAAAAAGTAATTTCTATAAATATATACCACCTCGAACTAGAGTAAATAATACAAAAAGTAATTTTTAATTATTATTTTATTTATATATATATATCCTACACTGACATATACAAAACTATGATATATGTACATATAACACCCCATCGCGTAATTTTTGAAAAATTACGTAAATCGTACGTCATATTAACGTTTTGTGTTCACTGGGACCTATAAATAAAAGAAAAAGAAAAAGAAAGAAAAGAAAAAGAATTATTTTCATCCATCTCATATTTAATTTCGTTACACTCATTACCCTATGAAAGATATTTAAAAAGTTTTGAGTGAAAGATTGTTGTCCATAAGTGCAAACGATGCGAGCGATGACAGCTGGTGAACATATACACCATTGCATATATTCATATATATATATATATATGTCTTCCACGTTTTGGTATTTCAAGTTTGCTACAATTATCCACGTGTAATACGTGTTGTGTTCATCTTGTAACCATAGCGATTCGAAAAACGATGTTCCTTGGGTATTCATGTAAACGTTTTATGTATATATATGTATGGAGGGAATGAAACCCTTAAGTAGTCATATATTCACATATGTATACATGCACATATATATATATATATGTGATCTATACATACACGTTAAGAGAATACGTTTAAATGGCATCACGGTCTTCTGACATATAAAAACGATATATATAGTACGCGATGGCAATGTCAGGTATATACGTATGACCATGTGTAGCATAACATATAAGCATGTATTCTCTAGCCACAAGAGGGTTGGTATATGTCACAGTATCGCTGCGGAAACGAGCGACGTGACATTCTTCTTATATATCCTCTGCCTTGTGGTCACAGGATAATACATACGTGGAAACAACGTTTTGTGTTGTACTGTCGATTTGCCAGGAAAACAATTTCTTGTTTTTCTTTTTTTCTTTTCGTACGAAAGAGAACCATGAGAATTCTTACGATATCGAACGGTGGATAGATAAATGGATGGATAGATAAATGGATAGATAAATGTAAAATACTCAATAAACGTATCCTTGAACTTGTTAGCTTTTTTATTCGATTATGTTTTCTTTCATCTTCTTGAACTATTAATTCAATTATTTGTTTGTACATAATATGGGGATATTTAAAAGGAGGATAAGATAAGGAAGAAGGAAATATTTAATTCGTATAGAATAGATTATTAATTTATTTTTAAATAAAAAAGAGGGAAAAAGGAAGAATAAGTAATAATAATAATATGTTAGAAAGAAATGTAAGAGAAGTTTTAATACGTATGGAATGGCTAATACGTGACATTTTCCTAGTGTAAGAAAATAACAGTGATATTTTAAAACAAGATAGAGAGAATGAAAAGGTAGAAATTAGTTGGAACGATGAAGAGAGTACCTATAAGAAAAATGAATAATAATAATACAAGTTTCAATAACTCGTTTTGCAGTGAATGATTAAAAAACTTATTCGGTGTGCATATGTATTATAAAAATGCGAATATGGGGTGGTTGGGTGTGTAATAATAGGAAAGTAGTAATGTAATAACACATAAATCGTGACAATATGATAAAGTCAAAGTGATAGGAAATGGGCTTGTGATCGTTTAATTTTGGATCGAGTAGTGGTGTTATGAGAAAAGGAGACAAAGAAGAAGAAGAAGAAGGAAAAATACGGAGGAAAAGGAGGGATAAATAAATGGTCTAATATGCGACGAATTATTTAAATTAGATGTTACACCCACACATACACACATATACATAGATAGACACATACGCATACGCATGCATAAATAGAAGAAGTTAGGGTGTTAGCTACGGAATGTTACCGAAGTTTCTTTGCCCTATGAGTTCGGCCAAGGCTACATGATCATCCTGGTCTAGGCGGGGTCAGCGATAACTATAGACCGAAGAATCGGTCTTGTTCCATTCATAATTGAAGAATAGTCCAGGCAACGAGGTCGACCACAATCCTAAGTGATCAGTTCTATGATCGATTCTTCTATTTTCTTCTTTATATTCTCCCTTTTTTCTATTTTTTTTTTTCGTGTGTTTCTTTTAATACACTTTTACTTTTTTCTTTTTTTTTTAAAATACAAATTTATATCAATCTATTATCGAACAATCATACATTATTATCATTCTAACGAGTGAAAGTGAGATAATAAAATGAAGAAAATGTAATTAGTGAAGAAACTGTAATTCGAAAGAAGTTTCCAAGCAACTGACGATTACAAAGATTTGGTTCCATAAAAAAACTTAAACACAAATCATGAATAATATCGATCGAGTATTTATTCCCAGATTTTACCATCGATTTTTCTTAACACGCATCATTGGATGATGCGTGAATATTTTTTAATGTGAAGATGAATTAATGAAATAGAATGAAATGAGAGAAAGAAGATATATATTGAAATAATTTCATCGATGATTAAAAAAGAAGATTTGTAAGGGGTAACCGATGTTAAAGGACTACTTGCTTTCTTCCATAAGCATAAGTTAAATTATGGATATCGGCCAAATTCTTATTACAATAATCGATCCTATAAAACTATGTCATTAGGATGACTATCAATTACTACAAATCAATAAGAATCTAAATCCTTGGCCATTTGTATTGTCGTCGACCGATAGATAGATAGTCTTCCTGATATTTCAATTAAAATGGGTGATAGCACGATAACTCTCGAAGACGAGACTCAGGTATATTTGTTTTTTTTCTTTATAACTAACTTAACATTACATTGATTTTGATTTTGATTTCAAATATAATATTATTTCATTTAATTTCTTATACCATTCACGTCAAGTTAACACGTTTTACGAAAATGGGGGTTGATTTAGGATATTCGATACTTGAAATTTTTCAAATTTCTTTTCACATGTTTACGATATGATTATGATATAGTAGATGTCTTATTTCTATGGGGGATGTATACGAGAAATTGATGATGCGATGTTATTTTTATCTTATGGAAAAATATTATATTTTTCAATTTTATAACATGTATCTAAAATTTCTTTTACTTTCATTGCTTTTGGAAAAAATGTTTTATTTTAAATATTATATCTTTTGATCATAATTTATTTATAAGTGCATCACGATGTTAATATAATTACATTCTCACGAAAAAAGAGTGTAAACATAGTTCGATAAAGAATCTTCAAAAATCAAAACATCAGAGAGAGAAGGAGAGAGAGAAAGAGAGAGAGAGAGTTGCATGTGCTCAATTGATTTTTGTCTTCTTCTTCTATTTAAGTAAATATCTAAATAAATCGAGTCAATAATTGTATTAAAAGAAAATCTTTCTCTCTAGCTTTTGATTAATCGTCAATGGGTTAGACATATAGAATTTAGTTATTATCGTTTTACTTATCACGACGATGCAAAGAAGTGTACGCGAATGAAATAGGAAGTTGAGTTGGGTACCGATGATATCAGCACGATCGTAATGCACCTAACCGTGGATTGCAGAACGCTCACAGTAGAAGATCAAGCACCGTAGGTGACGCTCCACAAAACCTTTCCGAGTTGAGCATTGGTGAATCACATTTAAGTGAAGCTACAAGATCGATTGGATCTGCTGATGCATCATCGAATACCACCACCTCGACGAGATCAACGCCAGGCAAAAGTAACAAATCACGAAGCATCGTTTCGAGTACATCTTCTGGTACATTATCGAGTAAGGTCAAGACACCAACAACAACTTGGCATCGTTCGAGTAGAGAAATACTTCACGAGCCAGATAAGAACGGTATTATTCAGCAATATCCTCCTACTATCGCCACGGAGAATCCATCGAAACCTGGATCGCCGAAAATTACTAAAAAAGGATCCGCCAAGGCTAACGTTTTACCTTCCGGGACCAATTTGACAGCACGTGATGCGTTTGGTAAGTTTTTTTTTCTTTCTGTTCTTCTTTAATATCATTTTTATTTTTTAGTTTAGATGACGAGTCATGTTAGAATCTAAATGATGAATAATTGATTAACAATAAGATATTAAATTTATGATAATGAATTTCCTTTTGGTAAGGTTATTTTGTCATTTGAATAAATTAAAAAGAAACAAAACAAAATCATGATTGATATTATTTTACATACAAATAGCAATTGTTTCGAATTAATAATCACTTTCGATAACATCGATTATACATTCACCGAATCGATACGCGATAAAAATGAATGATCAAAGTTGATCCCATAATTTAAATTAAAATGAGATACGCGCGCATAAGCATATCCTCTGTTCTCGATTAGTATTAAAATCACGTATCAATAATCACTTACTTGTACTACTCGGAATGTTAATCTTATCGTAAATATGAAAGGAACGTGTCATTTTGTCACATCCTTTTTCCTTTCACGAAGTTAATGATATTTTTTTGTCAAGGAGAGGACATAAAAAATATTCAATCATCGAAAACCACCCACACCCACACTTCTACCCCCATATACACATACACCCACACACACGCCCACGTAGTATCCTACGATAATAACAACAAAATCATATTTCTGTTTCTTTAGATAATATCGATCGATTATAACAATACATGACTATTAAATCCTTCGAATGAATTTCTCATCTTTTGATACTATAATCTAATAACGATTATATTTTTTTGCCATTAAAAATTTAACTCAACGACATTTACGTAACGATAAACGTTTCGTGGACAATTTCAAAGAATGTGTTACATAAAAATTATGATGTAGTAAATTAGTTATGTAAAAAGAAGATACATTGTTATATTATAATTCATAAGATCTATTTGAGATTATTATCAAATAATTGCACATCCTCTTCTTTTTTTTTCTTTTTACTGGAAAGAATAAAAAAGAATTCTATATAAAATTACAAAATGCATATATATATAAAAAAAAAGGAATTTTATTATACACCGAACTAATTATTTTAGCAAATGATGAAATTATATATGAATAAAAGACAATTATTAATTAAAGTATAAGAGATTAAAATTTGATCTATTTTTAAAGTTTACTTTTTTTGCTTTCTATAACAATGCTCGTAGTTATCTGATCTTATCTTTTCTTGTACTGTAAAAACTAATGTCCTATTAATCGTCCTTTTCTATTGGATCAGATTTCAATTTCATATCTTTACTACTCGTTTCTTATAAATTCATGGATTACCGAGTTGAACTATGTAATTCTGTCTTTCTTTCATATTTAAATAAATCAGTATAGTTATTTTAGGGTTTAGGTAGTCATTTCACAAAGTAATGCTAATATTATCATACACATGTATATTATTATATATATTATATCTATATTAATGTATAGATACGTAAATATATATATAGAGAGAGAAAGAGATATGATTTAGGAATACACCTGTCTTCGGTTAGTATAAAGCTACATAGGTTGGTTATATACCGATCAATATGTATGCGAATGTCAGTATGTCACGAATCATTACAGTTAATAATGCAATGTTAGACCTCGACATGGTCATAAAACTAGTAAAACTAATCGACAGTTGCAAATGTCTTACATTTTTTCTTTATCTCTTATATCCGTCTTTTTACATTTAACAAATTTTCATTTAATATTGGTATACGTTTAGAAGAAATATTTCAACAGATTTAATATCTTATGGAAGAAAATAAAATATAAATGTAGAAACGTTCACGCGTTTAAACATATTTTTTAAAAGACTTACTATCACTGTTACTATGACTATTACTACTACTACTACTACTACTACACTAAAGCAATAGTACTGTCAGCGTTACTTTATTTACATTCAACAGGTTGTGCAAATGTATATCACAGGACGTTTCAGTGATGGCATAAAATGCATTGAAGGATTTTATCGATAAGATCTTACTGCTGTTACTGTAATTACGTTTAGAATAACTTCACTATAGGAATATAACAAATGGAAAAAGACTGAAAGAATTTATTTTTACTTCTTCTTCTTCTTCTTCTTCTTCATTCCTTTTTTATTTCTTTTCCATTAATCAAACGATTGCAAATTTTTTAACCATTAGTGCATATGTGTACATTTATTTTTCTATTTTTTTTATGAATAGTATAAATAATTTGTATATTATTTTATCTTTATTAAATATGTTATTTAAATTAATTTATAATTGGAGTATGATTTAGTATTATTTGATTTGATTATAGGTCCTAAACTTACGGCCCCAGGATCACCGGAAAGTAATTCATCGTTGCCGCACACGCCATTGCCTTCGGATTTTGATGAAACCGCGAAGGAAACTTTATCGCAGAAAAGTTCATCGACCGAAAATGAAATCGACTCGGACACGTTATACTTTCGGTAAGAAATGATTTATGAATTTTATTTGATATCTAAATTGAATCATCATCTTTCTATTTTTTCTTTGGTATATTTAACAATAATAATAATAATAATAATTATCTCAGAACTATCGTCCTTGTGTTTCTGCACGCAAATTTAGAATGTATAAAAAGAAACATAGAAAGCATTGAAAAATTTCTTTTGTCTGTTTTACTTATTTTTAGCCTAAAGTTATTAAATAATTACCGAAGTACCTTTTTTTCTCGTAAATCAAAGTGTACAAAAGGTTGAACTGAATAATTAACTGAGTAACTATCCTTTCCTATTTATAGCATGTGATAATAGAATGTACTAAGAATAAAAAGAACATTGGTAGAACGAAAGTATAAGTGAGTTGTTACATTTAAGCTAAACATAAAATTCCATTGTTAATTTAATTATCATTTTGATGATCCCATCAAATAAATAATCGAAGGATATTTTATTATAAAGAAAGAGTAAACCGACATAGACAATTTCGATTGTATTTTCAGCGATGGTCGAAGAAGAATCGATATGGTGCTCGTTTATCAGGAAGAAAACGAAGGTGTCTTGACGGAATTAGAAACAAAAAGGAGAGAACAAAGACGGGTCTTTCAACAAAATCTTTTAACCGAGGGCTTGCAACTCGAATTGGAACCTAAAGAAAATTCATTCGATAAGAAAACGTTTTTTCTCAAACTTCATATACCGTGGAAAATAAAAATACAATATGCCGAAGTTATGAATTTGAAGTTACCAACCAAAAGATTTATCACCATCTCTGTTAAAGCTTGGGTTAGTTGGAACAAGGGGTTTTATTATTTTTCAAAAAAAGAAACAAAATTATTCCTTAGTAATATATTGTTTAGTGATATTTAATATTAACAGAGTACAGATGGTACAAAAGGAAGGCCCAAATTTTGGGAGAAGTGGTTGAAGTTGGCCAGTTGGATAAAAAAACTTCATCACTGGGATACCAATCGTTATCCCGAAGAACCAAGTTTTTACGACAGCGTTGATTCCGGTGACCGCGAGGAAAGGTAATTAATTGGTAATCAATAAAGTTTGATATATCTCTGATTGATTTCTATTAACTTTAATAACTTTGTTAAAATGATTAGATTCGTTGTAAAAGATCGGGGTACCGCATATACCCCAGCTCAAAGATCGTTAATAGTGATGCAAATATTATTGCGTGCAAGGTACGACGAAACGCATGAGAAAGCTGGTATTCGTAGACTTTTAGCAGACGGTACTTATCTTGATTGTTATCCCTTGCACGAAGGACCTTACGATAAACCAGGAGATAATCGAGAAATTTTAGATCGACATTTACTTTATTTGATATGGGCTAGTCCTATGCAATGGTAATAAAACCACCATCAAACTCAAAAATAATGTTAAATGTAATCTTTGTTAAGAAGAAGAATATTTTACATTTTAATTTTGTTTTAGGTTTAAAAAACAACCATTGTGGTTGATAAGACGATATTTTGGTGAAAAGGTAGCATTGTATTTTGCTTGGCTTGGTTTTTATACAGAATGTTTGGTTCCACCAGCTGTTGTTGGTCTTCTATGTTTCATATACGGTTTAGGAAGTATGGAAGGAGCTGATAATATTCCTAGCAAAGAAATATGCAACGATAAAATAGCTGGTACACATTCGTTATTATAAATAAATAAAAAAAAACAAATCTCACATAACACACCGCTGCTCGTATAAAAATTCTGTTCTGTTTCTTTTCTTTCTAGGAAATATCACGTTGTGTCCGTTGTGCGACAGAGCTTGCGGTTATCAAAAACTCGGTGACTCTTGTATATTTTCTAAACTAACATATTTGTTCGATAATCCTGCTACTGTTTTTTTCGCCATTTTTATGTCCTTTTGGGGTAAAACATTTGTTTCTTAATCCATTATTATATTGTATAAATATGAAATATATGAAATGAGATATTTATGATGAAATTGTTTTCATAGCAACGACATTCTTAGAATTATGGAAACGACGTCAAGCTGTAATAGTTTGGGAATGGGATCTTCAAAACGCGGAAGAAGATGAGGAACCTAGGCCAGAATTCGAATCATCGGTGAAAACATTTCGCATTAATCCAGTTACCAGAGAACGCGAACCATATTTACCTGCATGGTCTAAAGCCATGCGATTTTGTGCGACAGGTTCTCTAGTATTTTTTATGGTAAAATTAATCAACGACGAATTCTTTTATTCCTTTGTTGTTTTTTTGTTTTTTTTTCTCAATCCGACGCGACTGTAGATAATTATTTTTTTATGTTATTTAGATATGCGTTGTCCTTGGTGCAGTCTTAGGTACAATAATATATCGAATATCTCTCGTATCCGTATTTTACGGTGGTGGTGGAGCATTCTTACAAAAACATGCTAAGATATTTACCTCGATGACAGCAGCCTTGATCAATTTAATAATAATTATGATACTCACTCGTATATATCATCGATTGGCTATGTGGATGGTTAACATGGAAAATCCGAGAACTCAAACCGAATACGAATCTAGTTTCACCTTCAAGATATTCCTTTTTGAGTTCGTCAATTTTTATTCTTCTCTAATTTACATTGCATTCTTCAAGGTACATCTGATAGATCAAATATTTCATCATACTATTTCTTTTTATTTTTTTAAATATCTTCTTTTTGTTTAATATTAATCAGGGAAGATTTTATGTACATCCCGGTGATCAAAATGCCAGATCGTCTGAATTCTTTCGTATAAAAACTGATGTCTGTGATCCGGCTGGCTGTCTCTCTGAAGTGTGCATTCAGTTAGCCATCATAATGATTGGCAAACAGTGTTTCAATAATTTCGTTGAGATACTATCGCCGAAATTTTGGAATTGGTGGAGAAAGAGATCTCACGTTGCTGCTACGAAAGATCATGACAGACAATATACTTCTTGGGAAAGAGATTATCAGTTGCAGGATCCTGGGAGACTAGCACTTTTTGATGAGTACTTAGAAATGGGTATATATGTATATTTTGTTTTTATATATACACACACGTATACCAATAAATAAATGAATAATTATTAATATTATTATCTATAAATTGTAGTTCTTCAGTATGGTTTCGTAACTCTATTCGTGGCAGCATTCCCATTAGCACCATTATTTGCTTTATTAAATAATATCGCCGAAATAAGATTAGATGCTTACAAAATGGTAAAAGAAGCACGAAGACCTCTCGCAGAAAGAGTGGCAGATATCGGTGCTTGGCACGGTATTCTACGTGGTGTCACTTACGTTGCTGTTGTATCGAACGTAAGTTAATTAAATATATAAAATATTATTTTTATACAAATTTGATAATGTGTTAATTTGATAATTTTAACATTAAACCATTTTTCAATTAGGCATTTGTAATCGCTTATACCTCAGACTTCATTCCACGAAGTGTCTACGCATTCGTTTATTCCCCAACGGACGATTTGGTCGGTTACATCGACAGTTCTCTATCCGAATTTAATACTTCTGATTATCGTGACGACATGAAAAGTGATACAGATGATAAACATCCAGAAACATGCCAATATAGGGGATACAGAAATGGACCTGATCATGAATCAGATCCCTATGGATTGAGTCCACAATATTGGCATGTCTTTGCTGCTCGATTAGCTTTCGTAGTTGTTTTTGAACATGTTGTAAGTTTTACAAAACGTTGACATTTAATTTAAATAATGTAGATTAATAATTATGATCAAATTTCTTATAATATAGGTTTTTGCGTTAACTGGGATCATGAGTTACGTTATACCAGCTGTACCACGTGCCTTGGCAACTCAACTTCAACGAGAACGTTTGTTAGCTCAAGAAGCTAAGTATGAAAAAGGATTGAAAGGTAAAGAGGACGAAGAAGACATACTTTCAGTATTAAGAGAAACTGGAAGTATAGGCAGACCTGCTGTTGGTGGTGGTGCAGGTGGTGGTGGTGGTGGTCGAGGTAATTGGGCAAGACGTTTCAGTAAATTGAGCGATGGTCTGGATGCACATGTTGAAGTTGGTTCAAGGATACATAGATACAGTGACAGTTCAACCGTTTGGGAAGTCACTTAAATAATTAACATTAAAGAAATTTCTTTTTTTCTCTCCCTCTCTCTCTTTCTAAAATATCATCGATTTCGTTCACTCAAAAATCTTATTTACAGATGATCAATTGTGATTTATTATATATTATGTTAATTTTTGTATATACTATATATAGCAATAACACTTTTAATATCAAAGAATAGGGAATATATTTTGTCTCATCGGTATTTCTATTTTTCTCACATCGACGCTTTTGTCAGTCCTATTATCGCATTTCTATTTCTATGTATAGCATCTTTAAATTATAAATGCTTCCGTCATACTTTATGATGTTTTGTGCACGTATATAATACTGAAAAATGTGAACGTTTGTAAATTTGAAAAGAAAAAAAAAAAGAAATAGTAATACACAATCGAATAATTAATCGATTGTTATAACTTCTTAATGAATTTTTTGAAAAATTAATGTTTCTGTGATGTCCATTAACGTATACATATATAAATATATTGTTGCGTTTCTTATTAAAGGAATGTATGTGTGTAAAATACTAGGGACCAAATTTCAATTGACCGATGTTTAGTATAGTTCGTATAATGTACACATTTGTAATCGAATTTATTTATTCCCGAACTGTTAACATTTTACGTAATTATTATTATTAACAAAAAAATAATAAATATTTTAATTTCTATTTACAGTGTCAATATTGATTATACAAAATCCTATATTAACAATCCTAAATCCTAATAATTACGAGATAGTATTAATAACACAGTTAACATAAAACGTTATTACGACGTAAATCGTACGTCAAGGTTCAGAGAAGACTTTGATATAATTTAGTCATGGTTTAGTCAAGGTTAAGTATGGGTCGCGTNGAATATTTTGATATAACTTACTAATAGTTTCGTCAAGGTAAGTATGGGTTGCGTCAAGATGATGTAAAGAATAGTTACAGTTCTTTTCAGTGAAAAATTCCAAAAGGTCCCGACAGCGTTTTCTCATATCTCATTTTTTTTTATGTGTTATTTTATTTTTAATTATTTATTTTGCTACTTACCTAAACTCAATTATTGTTATTTTCCAATTTACTAGGAACATTCACGAATAAAAAAAAATTGACACATTTCATAATAACAATGCACCATATTTACAAAAATTTTTTTTTTTATTAAACATATTGTTAAAAAAATAAAAAAGAAATAGAAAATCAATAATAGTAGAACAGACAAGACTTGAACTTAGGACGAAAAAATTACGAACCTGTGCTTTTACCCGCTCGGTTACCGCGGCTTATGACCATACATGAAATGGGAAGGTATATATACGTCCTGAAATATTTATTCAAATTTCGTCGGCCAATATCTCGAAAAGGGTTAAGCATTGGACAGAGTTATATAGATAGCCTTGTAGTACTAATCAGTATTTACAAGTGTGCAAAGTTTCCGAAGAAAACTCGAGGTACACTTGAAACCTTATCCTTGTAAGAATATAAAATAATTAATTAAGTAAATATATAAGTGTATATAAATATATAATTGTATATAAAGAATATAATTATAATAAATTTAATTACTAAACACAGTCGATAATAGTCGATAATAGTCGATAATAATCAATAATAGTCGATAAAACAGAAAATGCATTTCTATGCAATTAATATATTCGTTCCCAATAGATGGTAGTAGTGCGGTAAAGGACAAATACAGATCTCACATTTACACAATTAGACAGTATATCGTTACACCAGCTGCCTTTTTAAGTAAAAATTATGAACACGTTTAAAGTGACAAAGATAAGGACTTGGCACAATTTAATTGCATAGTTGGATACTTTTTCTTAAATCATCATTCGTAATACTTGTCATTGATATTTCATTGTTAAAAAGAATTATAGAAAAAAAAAAGAAAAGAAAAAGAATAACAAAAGAAAGAAGCAATGTCAAATCGTGATCCTGACAATCTTATGACCATGAACGAAGAGAATTTTGATTATTTATTTAAAATCGTTCTTATCGGTGATTGTGGAACTGGAAAAACGTGTGTCGTTCAAAGGTTTAGATCTGGTACTTTTATTGAAAGACATGGGAATACTATTGGTGTTGACTTTTCGATAAAAACTGTCTTGATAGATGGTAAAAAAGTTAAGGTATATAAGTTCATTTACTTGTCATTATTGTACTCTAATAATGTATTATTAATTTTGTCTCTACATTGTTCTCTGAATTACGATCTATTGCTTTACAGTTACAAATATGGGATACTGCAGGGCAAGAGAGATTTCGTACCATTACCCAAAGTTATTATAGATCTGCTGATGGTGTAATTATTGGTTAGTATTATATATTCTTGTTAATATATATTTAGTATATATATACGTGCTGCTACTATTATTAGACGTTTTTCTAAAGGAATATTTTTTTTAGTTTATGATGTCACTAAACGCTCTACGTTTCTAAGTTTACAACGATGGGTGGAAGAAATAAGAAGGTACACGTCTTCTCACGTGTTACTCCTTTTAATTGGTAATCTTCTAAAAATATTTATTAGAACAATGCGATTGATAGCACCGTTGATAGTATCTTATGAACATTGTTGATTACAGGTAACAAATGCGATTTGGGAGATTTGCGGGAAGTTGAAAAAAGTGAAGCTGAAACGTTGTGTGAGTATCTTCCAGAAGTTTTACAAGTCATAGAAACATCTGCCAAAGAAAATACAAACATAGATGCAGTCTTCTTCTGTTTAGCATCCGAACTTAAGGTAATTGAATAATATCTATATATAATATCATTTATCTTCTTCGATATTGTTTATCCATTTTTTTCAGAAACGATATGATAATTGTCAAATAAGCGATAATGAAGATATTATTAAACTTGGAGTAGGAAAAGAATTATCCTCTTGCCCTAGTTGTTCATATAAAATATTTTAAAAAATATTCTTTTTTCGATAATACATCGACTGAAATACATAACAATAATTCTAGACGCGCAACAAAAATAATAATAAGATAATTATGTTACACAGTAATGTTTGATCATAGAAAAGAAAATTCTGACAAGCTGACGCTTCAAACGGATTTTATACTTAATTATTCTATTTGAAACGCAGAAAGAGAGAGAGAAAGATTGTGTAAAATTAGAAATTTGAACAATAACCTTGGATAAAGTAATAATTCATTTGTAAATATAATTTTTGTTACATCTATAGTTATTATTACAGATTCGAAGAATGTTATTAATACTTAATACTGTAGTTACCTGAACGAATCTTGTATATTATTCAGTGCCTTATCAAATATTGTGTATATATACATATGAAAAGAACTATTTATCTATCACACGTTAAAACTTGTGTTCATTAATGAGAATAACTAAAGAAACTAGAAAAAAGTATGAGAAAGTATTAGGTATTGCATAATGTAGAATTCCTTATAAAAAAAAAAGAAAAAGAAATGAATGATAGAATAATTATAAAGCCAAATTATGTATACAAGATTATGAATATTTTGGATAACCTTTTACCTCAGATATTTCAAATGAGCCTAACAAAATTTACATATTTATTTGTTATATTGTGCTAGTTCGAAGTACTCGTTTTGGTGCGAAGAACTAAATCATTTTTAATTCAATTCGAATCTCAAGAAATTCAACCTATATTATATATATATGCATGAACATTTCTTATTGAAGTGTTTATCATTAATCAATATATTGATCATTAAATATTGACACGTTTGCTATAAGTGCTGTATATCCGTGACATGCCAATTTCCATTGAGAATTCAATATCACAAATTTGTGACAGTAATCAACAGGAACAATAAATTCTTTACTGGTGGTTGGAATCTCTTCTCCATTGCACGATAGCGAACTTGTTCATAATAAAATAGCGCACAAAATAATATATATATATACTATTTTATTATACTTATTTTATTATAACATGTTGATATATATTTGTTGTTGTTGTTGTGTATTTTTTGTAGAAATGAAATTGTTATATAAAATATAGATCCAATAATATAATATAATATCATAATAATAATATAATTGAATACTTTTATATCTATATATATATACATATATAGGAATAATTACAAATGGACAATTATATGCGCTCTCTAATATTTAATTTAATTTATATACATATAATTAATTAACGATTGCTATAAAAAAGAAGAATAAAATAAAATGTAATTTATTGTATGAAAGTATAAAATACGCAATATTATTTTTACAAAAGAAAATTTTTAAAATCAAATTTTACGCATAAGATTCTAGAAGAAAACAATACAGCTTTTTCTGTCTTCAAATCAAGCTGATATATTCTTTTATCTACAATGAACAATATGTACATGTTTATAATATTTGTTGCAAGATCTTATTGTAATTTGTCAACTCTATAAGTTAAGATTAAATTCATTGATAAATTTATATATAAAAAAAGACTCAATATTTTTGTAATATGCTACTTAAAAAAAAAAAAAATACACGTTTATAAACACTGTCTTTTCTTTTTTATTTATTATTGTATATAGCAACAAGTATATATTTATTATATATTTTGGTATATAAGGTACTTTTAAAATATAGGAAATTATGATTCGAGTCCGCTATCTTTTTTTTTGTAAGGCACTTTTATAAAGGAAAAAAAAAAAAGAAAAAAAATCACGTATTACCGTTTGATTTATTTCTGCACGATCAACAATTTTTTAACAATTTCAGCATAATTATTTTTTAATGTTTACAGATAATGAATAGTTCGAAATTTTTCTATTTTTTTAATTCCTTCCTATCTTCAAAGAAATTAATTATTTACAATATATATTTTGGTTTGATATTTATTATTTTGAAATTAATATTATATATAATATATAAATAATTATTAAAAAGATATGTAATACCCTTATAAAAATCTATTTTCAGTAAATTAAGATCTACCAGAAAAAAAGAAATTGACAATCTAAAATAATACCTAGAAACATTTGATAAATCACCTGCAGTAATCGTTTCTTTTCTATTTACATTATACATATTAGCAAAATGGTTTGTTTTCTTTTTTTATAAAGATCTATTACAATTATATACGGTATGATGTTAAAAAAGATTGGTACAAATTCTAGATAGAAAATATTTCTTGAATATATATATATATACAGACACGCATTGTCTATGATATATCTCATAGGATAAAGCTTCAATTTTATTTAAATTAATTTAACCAAGTTAAAAACTATAATAGATTGTTAAAAGAAAACTATTGACTATTTGGTATTCTTTTATAAGTTCTTCTATATTGGTCATCTATTTTAACGAGATAGTAAGTACCAGGGAACATATGGCTGATATTACTTGTAGGTACGTAAGATGAACTGTGATAATTTTGTTTTCTTAATTCTAATATGCTAGTAAAGTCTACCGGTGCTATCTTTTGTCTTTCTTCCAATTGTGATTTAACGTAATTTAACGATGAAATAATTTTCATTAATTTAGATTCATTTTTTATATCTTTCGTTATTGTCAACGAATACATGCTGGAACATAAACCTGAACCGTACGAAAATACGGCTACTTTATTCCCAGCTAATTCGTTAATTGGTTTAGATATAAGTAAAGATACTAATCCGGAATAAACGGATGCTGTATACATATTACCAACTTGATTAGCTAAAAATAAACTAGGTTTGGTTTTATGTTCAAAATTTGATGTACTTAAATTTACAAAAGCTTTTTCAATGTCCTTATTGAAATAAGTATTCTCTAACTTAATGCTGTGAAATTGTTCTAACTCTTTGTACTTTTCAGAAACTTCTTCTTTAGATGTATTTAAAAAATCAATAAGAGCTAGCCTGGCAAATGATTTTTGTACAAGTTTGCAATACGGCGAGTGAAATAACAGAGCGTCAAAGTTATTTAAAGTAACATTTTCATTTGGCAGTTTTCCTTTAACCTTTTGACCATATAATTGATAACAACTATCCAAAGCATTGAGGTAACATTGAATGGATAATTTTCCATCTACGTATGGATACTCAGAACGTAAATCAGGCTTATAAAAATCATATGCGTGTTGCATATACGATGCACGTAATCCACGATCTAATGCAATTGGAGCATCCGGACCAACAATCATAGCAATTGCTCCAGCCCCACCTGTAGGTCTTGCACTACCTGGTGCATAAACAGCACTGTCAGCTGCGACGACCAATGCTAATCTTCCATCCCAAGCACTGCTTTCTACCCAAGAAATAGCATTGAATAAAACTGCTGTACCACCATAACAAGCATTAGTACAATCTACACCTTCGATATCTGTACAACCAAATGGTTCAAATAATTGCATAAGAACTGACTTAACCGATTTGCTTTTATCTATTATAGTTTCAGTTCCAACTTCCAATCTACCAATTTCTCTTGGCTTGATTCCATACCTGTCCAATAATCTATGGACAACGGTTAAACATAAGGAATTAATATCTTCTCTGTCATTACAAAATCCCATTTTAGATTGTCCCAATCCTATCGTGTATTTTCCTGTCGATACACCATCGTAAACTTCCAATTCTGTTTGATCGACATATTGAGCTGGGAAATAAACTTCAATTGCTCTGATACCAACATCATTGGGCCACATCTTCAATTCTTTTAGAAATAATATATAAAAATATTTATTTATGTGTATGTATGGATATATCCAAGGTTGAAGATTTTCTATCTTGTAAGAAATTTGATATATTCTTCAATGGTATAACAAATAAATATATATAAATAGAAATTCTTGATAGAAATTAGAAACCTTAGTCAATGGTATATTGAATTTATTTATTTCTTCAAGGTGTTTATGTAACCTTTAAAAAAGAGGACACTTTCTTCTTCAATCCACTCGCCGGCTTTCCAACGTTATTACTTTCTTTATGATAATCAAAATATTAAGTATTTTTTTGAAATTTATAAGATAATAATAATAATAATAATAATAAACTTTGTTAACACACTGTTCGTAGATTTAAATATACACCAGTTTTAGTTGTTAATTCGTTGGTTGTTTAATCTAACTGACTGGCTGACTGACTGACTGACTGACTAGCTGCTGGCTAATTGCCTGGATACTTCTTCTGGGAGGAAGAATTTAGGTTAGAAGTGAAACTTTGACTATAAATGAAAATCCACGGTTGTTGGCTCGAATTTATGTGCCGTTACAAAAGATGATACTCTTTACTTGACACATGTGAACACCAAATACTATTTCTTACTGCCAATAATCAATAATTTTTCTTTACTCGTTACTCCGCGATAACACACGAGGGAATGCGTTCCTTCGTACGATTCCTCTCAGTTATCCTCATTCTGCGAAGGCTACGCAACTATACTGTTGTAAAGTAAAAAGTGGGGCGATTCCTATCGAATTCACTTATTATTATTATTATTATTATTATTATTATTATTATATCTATTATTATTTCTTCGAACTTTTATGCTAATTATTCTTTTCTATTTATATGCTAATTTTTTTTCTTTTCTATTACAATGCTAATTTTGTTTTTTTCTTTACGTCAAACGAACGAAATTATTCTTCTTCATTGTACTATCAAATAATTTTCCTTAATATACTTTTCCTTTTTTCTTTTTTTCTTTTATAATTTCTAAAATCTTTTATATTTTTTATCGATCAAATAAGACATTTTTGTTCCCGTTTTTATACACCTTTTTTTCTTGAACTATTTAATTATTAATCCAACACCTATGACCTCTTTTCTTTTTTCTTATAAAACACATATTACGTATTATTTCACTATCGAATATAAATGTTTGAACAGATTGATTTGTATTTACACAAATTTTGTATAAAATTCAGTTTAACAAAAAAAAAAAGTACGATTTATAATTTAATTTCTTTATGCAAATTATGTACATGTCTCTTTATCGGAGGGTCTAAAGTTTAAATAAAATATATTGTAAGCCGCGTGGAGATTAGATATACGTACAATTAAAAAAAAAAGAAAAAAAATAAAAGAAATATGAAATAATTTGTAATAGTTAAAAACTAAATGTTAAGTTAAAATAAAACTAAGCCACGTTTTATGGGTTTGCAATTTTTATATTCTTATTTTTATTTATATATTGTTATTATACTAGTCAAGTATGAAATGGAGCAAACCTTCAATTCAATTGTATGCATTTTTTGTTCCATTTCATATTTGACAACCTAATATATGTCAATATAATTATAACCAATTATAATTAATCTTTATCGATTTACTTCCATTTTAGAAATGCTTCTACAGGCACGTTATCTACAATTTTTATTTTTTTTTATTTTTTAAATATATTTTTCTATCTGACTCTTCTCTTGTGCAATCGTCATTAACTTTGCATTTGAAACGAATTAAATCATGTTTATGCAATAAGCACGATAAAAAAAAAATTAGAATTAATCAAAAAATCTTTTTTTTTTCTATTCTACTTGTTAGGAATAATCTTTATTATGATAAGAAGCAAAAGAAAAAGAAATATATGACATTGTGAAAACAAATAAAGGAATTTATCGTAATTACAAAAAATGAGGAGTTCTTCAAATCTTACAAGTCTGTGATTTTCTTTTTGGCCATGAAATATTAATGCCGGAAGTAAGTATGTCAGTTAAAAATGTAACGTGAAAGTTGTCTCGCAACGTAATCCGCATTTTTATCAACTACAATTACAAGAGAGTATCTATAATTTCAGTTGATGTCACCGTTACATTATGCTTTAATTTTTTTTTCTCTTTTTTTTTATTATTATTACTTTTGTTGATAAAAACGTAGTTGATAAGAAATATATATATATTTTATGACATTTTTGTATTCTTTTTTCTTTTTCTTCTTCTTCTTCTTCTGTTTGTTTGTTTGTTCGCTTGTTCGTAGTGTATAGAATGACACGCAAATATAAAAACTTTTGAATAGGAATATATGAAATATTTATTTAAGTCAGTAAGGTGAAAACCTTAAAATAGAAATTAGTTAAATATTTTGTCATGTCTTGAAATATTTATAAATTATTCATCATATATTGAATTAATAAGTATATGGCACCATACGATATGGTGAAAGATTTTGTAACATATTACATAATAATTATCGTACGAATGTATATTTCTAATTATAAGATTACAAAATCTATCGGTGTTTGAATTAAATGAAATGTAAAAAAAAAAAGAAAACAAAAATATAAGAAACTTAATTATCATTATGAAACGATTTATAAAAATGTTTAAATATGATTGTGAAATTAATTTATAGGCGTGTATGTTAATTTTAGTAATTAATTATATTCAGTCTTTGAGCAATAACACGTCAGGAACAGATTTTAAATATGATTTTTATAGGCTCGCGATAAAAAAAGAAATCAAAATAATTTGAATGAATCATTTAAGAGAAAATATATTTATATTATATTTTCTGTTGTACAATTATTAAATTCAAATTATCAAACAAATTTGTACGATCAAAATTTCGTTTTTAAGTTTACTGAAGTTTTCAAATTTTACATTATATTATATTATATTATATTATATTATATTAACAAATTTAAAATATATATTTTAAAAATAGAAATACAATGGCTAAGGTATTGAAAATGTTAGTAAAAGATATCACTTTTAACTACCATTAACTTAAATATTAAACATATATTTATCAAGAACGTTTAAAGAAAGTCAAATTCACTATGTATGTAGGTTACTATTTAACACGTGATTCGGTTGAGTCTTCCAAAGTTTTCAAAGTTTCGAAACTTTAACGTTTTATCGATCGAAGACCTGAATTGAAAGTTTTCTAATTCGTAAAGATCAAGAAAATTTCTCAACACAAATTCATTACCAGTCAAAATATTGGGTTAATTGTACGCACGCAAAAGAGAATTATTTTACTCACCGATTGTTTTAAATAAAAGATTTCATTTAATAAAATATTTACATAGATTTTTCCATCCTTGCTTGGAATAAAGTACATGCATAATTGAAAATGTTTATGCGTTTTTTATATTTTATTTTTTATTTTTTCAAAAAATATACTAGAACTTAGGTCAATTTTATTTCACAGTATATACCGTTAAAAAGTGCATGAATGATATGTTATTAATTGGCACCTGTGTGCCAACGTTTACATATATATATGTATTTTTACGTATATATAAGTAATAATAGCATACTATATATCAAACGAAGAAAAAAAAAAAAATACCAAAAAAAAAAAAAGTTCGAGATATAAGTCAGAGCTTCTCAAAATGTGATGTAACATAAATTTAATACATGGTATCAAATGAAATTCTATACCAAAAGAATAATTTTATTTAAAATTTATCATAGGCAAATATTTTCATTCGTATCTCTAATTTATTTCTACTTTAATATACTTAAGATAATAAGAATAAATATTTGCACGGACAAATGGTATTGGCAAGTGAAACAAAATTTGAGAAGCACTGAGAAACAACACATAACAAGGATATTTTATAAGACTTACGAAAATGCGCGTGTATAATTTTATATATAATTTACTATAGGGGTATACAGATTAATTTCAAATTATTACGATAATATAATAATCATAGTTTAATTATTATTATTATTATTATTATTATTATTAATATTAATATTAATATTATTACAACATGTCTACAAGTAGCGGCGGCAGCTTTGTTTTCGTCTGGCACGGCAAAATATAATTTGTTTTCTTCTACCTATTCTTGTTTTTTTTTTCTTTTTTCCTTTTCTTTCATTAATTAATTAATAATAATAATAATTATTATTATTCATCCAATTAACTTTCACGCACATATATCCATACGTTCATACATGTATTCAAGGACTCACACATACATTAAAACACTTACCCTCTTTTATCTCTTCTTCCACAAACTTCAAATAAATCTAAATACGATCATCATTATCATTATCATCATCATCATAATCATTATCATATTCGACATTCTTTGAAGAAATTTGAACCGCATAGATCGCCACAAATAGCAATAGGTTGGTTCACACATTTGCTTCGCCACGAAATTCAATGAATAATCGCTTTTAACATTGTAAGCATATTCGCAATAAAATGCATACAATTATTGATAACTATATTATTCATTTTAATACCATTCTTTTCTTCTTCTTCTTCTTCTTCCATTTAATACGCTTTCAATGATCTAACATCCATTACGTGATTAATAACATTCGACATTTATCAAAATCATTAATCTCATTTATTTTAACTTCTCATTCCTTACTTTTTACCTTTTCCTCTTTCCATTAATGTTCATTCATTTATTTATTTATTCACACACATCGACATTGAATACTTGTTTAAGTACGCGATTTTATACACCAGCCATCATCATCATCATCATCATCTATATCCCATGGAAATACGTCATTAAAACGACTACGATATTTTATTTGACGTTCAAAAAAAAATAAAAAAAGAGAAAAAAAAAGGGAAAATGGAAACTCGGTTTTATTCACTAATTGCAACTCATGGTTGTTTTTTTACGCGTATTTTTTTCGCATTCACCGATTTCATTATAATATCACGACTCCATTAACACATACATACATATACATTATATATATATATATACTTTTAATTACTATATTTCTTTTTTTAATACTCTTAACATTCTATAAATAAAAAAAGAAATAATAATAATAATAATAACAATCATCATCCTTATCAATGTCATCATAATCATTATTATAATCATTACCATCATCATTACTGTTAAAATTACCTGGTTAACTACCTGGATGTAATTATTAAGAAAAGAAAAAAAGAAAAAGAGAAACGAGGACTTTGACATCGAAGTGACCTAATCGTGATTGAAATATTTATAAACGTTCATATTTCTGCGCTCTTTCTCTTTATCTTTGTGTGCGTGTATGTGTTTATGTGTGTGATGTATGCATTATACTTATAAATAATCTAACCGTGACATAAGATTTCATCTCCGATCGTTTTCTTGACCATTTTTTTATTTTCTCTCTCTCTCTCTCTCTCTCTCTCTTTCTAATTAATTAATTTATTTATTTATTTTTATGTCTACAAAATACTGCACACACGCTTGGAGCCCAATCATTTAGCTAGAAAAAACGCGTACAAAATAGGAATGTAGCACGTGGTTCTCTCGATTGAAAGAAATTCAGGTTTTATTTATTTATTTAATTAATTTTTTCTCTTTTTATTCTTTTTTCGTCATTTTAAGTTGTTATCTTATTTAGTATATTACTATTACTATCATTATCATTATTATTATTATTATTATTATTATTATATTATTATTATTAATAATAATATTACGACGAATCGGGAAACCACTTGCCGGCGTTATTAATTTTTGTTTGTTATAAAATGCTTTTATACTCTGCTTCGTCTTGGCACAAAAGTTCAACTTTATTAGCTTATTTTGTTCTCTTTCACTCTCTCTCTCTCTCTCTCTCTCTCTCTCTCTCGCTCCTTTCTTTCTAAACATATTAAACATATAGATTAGGACAGGTTCTAAATGGTAATGCAGCCATCTTGGATAACAATGATCAGAAATATCTCATTATTTGGCTTATTATACCTTATTAAAGTATACTAACTTTAATCACTATAATTATAAACTATTAAATTAAAAAAAAATTGTAAATTGTGAAACAAACGAATGGAAGGAAGGTTTTAATGAAGGAACGAAATGAGAAGATGTTTTTTTTTTTTTTTTTAAATAAAAGAGGGACAACTCGACTTTTTTAATATAGTTGATATTAATAGACGATTTATTAATAATACTCGAGGAACTTATTCGAAGTTAACAAACTCGAGTAATACTATTTAAAAGGGCCTAACTATTTTCTAATCAACGAGATACTGTTGCCTCTGCTGCTGCGGTTCACGTAAAAAGCGATTCCTCTTGTTAACACATGTATGTAAATAAATACATACGTATGTACATACATCATACATACATTTATCTAATTAAAGAACGTATCCCTTTTTGAAATAATCTTTCATTCATTCTTTTTTTTTTTTGTACAAGATTAAACTCGCGAAATTTAAACGCAGTCTCGTAATCCCGTTCACGAAAGCTTCCATTTTATTCTATTTTATGTTTTATGTTTTATGTTTTATGTTTTATGTTCCTTTCTTCTTCGTGAATCATTTGAAATATCAATTTAAAATCGTTACGAAAAAGTTACTAAACATTTGATAAATCTTTTATCAAAGTATATAAGGAAATGTTAATTTTATATGAAACACATAAGCTTTTAATAAATTTTACAGCTATTATTATAACTTTTCTTTTTCTATGCGAGACGTTAAAACACAGGCATAATTTTTATTTTTTTTTATATCATATCTTTATACATAAATTTATACACGCGCGCGTGTATATATATATATATAAGTATAGCGTTATTTTTTTTTTTTTCTTCTAAAATTAATATTCATGGCCAGTTACTTTCGAAATGCATATGATTTGTTTTAGATTTGAAATTATCGGGCACGTGTAGCAGGTTCGTTCTATCTCTTTCCTCATTCCATCTTCCTTTTTTTCAATGGCCGCCATTTTGGTTGCGAAAGAAATACTAATTGGAGATTGGCTGTTACGAAAACGCGCGTGATAGGTTACGATTATAAATATTTGTGTATATATATATATAATATGTATAATGTATGCGGGTAATAAAAATCTTGTCTGGTATCTCTAATGTCATTTTGTTTTTAGTTTATCTTGTAATTGTAATGGTAAATTGTATGCTGCTCCTATTTTTAAAAAGTTCTTACTTTCGTGGATCGGACACATTGTGCGATATTGTAGAAATCATTAATATTTCACAGTTAAAGTGGTCTTTTTTTTTTATCTTCTCATTCGAGCTTCATTATTTTTTTTTGTTTTTTTTTTTGTTATAATTTCCAAGCACAAAAAACACGATAGCGATTTTTTTCTTTTTTTCTTTTTCTTTTTATAAACAGATATTTTCATGTATGAATTTGAGGTTAAATAAAATGGTCTCTCTTTTTTTACTTATCTATTTTTTTTCTTTTTTTTAAATCATTACTTTCAAAATACCGCGCTTTAAATTAATAAATGCCAAAAAAACTAGTAAATGTGAACAAATATTCACGATCAAAATAATAATAATAATAACGATAATAATGAAATATTAAAATATTGCAAAATAAATGCATTGTAATATGTTTAACGCGATATAAACGATATAAATATTTTAATATTTACCATGATACTAATTATTATTATTATTATTATTATATAAATATATTTGATTAAATGATTTTCTATTTTAAATAAATATGTTTATATAATTAACGATCGAGATTAATATTAATAAAAATTAAACAAATAAAGATTGATCCGAAAACTACGATACGATTTTTCGTTGCAAACAAATTAATGGCAACCGTACTTAAAAACTAAATGCGGAAATGATAGTAAGACGAAAAAATATATGATACATATTTATTATATATATATATAAAGTATATGATTTTTATATATATATATATATATATAATAAAGTATATGGTTTTTATTTAACCTCGAAATGCATAAGCGTATTGAGTCTAATTTTTTGTGATATTGTAAATACACACGATACAATTAATTGAGGCTCGATTTGAGATTGAAGCACCATAACACGGTACGATTAAGTTTTAATAAGATTTAAGCAATTATTACGTTTTTTTATTGTTGTTGTTGTCATTATTATTTATTTATTTATTTATTAATTATTTTTCTTCCTTCCTCCCCCCTTTTTGATATTATTAATTACTTTATATTTATATAATAATATTAATAATAATAATATTAATAATAATACAGAGTTAGGTGTTCGGGGGAAGGATTATTCTTGCATATATGTATACATTTTTATACAATTTCATTTCCTTCTTATTAAAAAAAAAAAAAAAAGAGAGAAAAAAATATATTTATTATAGATAAAAATGAAAATAATAAAAAAAAAAAAAAAAAGAGAAAAGTAATAACGATCTTTTTGTAAAATCACTGCACCAATATTGAATGCTCTTATAAATTCTCTCTAAACACAATACACGTCAGTCTGTGAAATAAAAAGTTACATTTAAACAAAATTCAAAGCGTATATATACGCTTTATATATATATATATATATTTTTTTTTTATTTTTTAATTCTCAAAGTAAAAAAAGGGTTTTTTCTTCCGGTAAAAAAAAAAGGAGAAAAAAAAAGTAAAGAGACAAAGAAGATATATATATATGTAAAGAAATATCGAAATCTTTGGAATTCGGTATGAAAATGTCTCCTCTCTTTCTCTCGAAAAAGAGAGAAAGAACTCTTATTATCTCCGAGATAAGATCGATATGATTCGATCTTAATTTGAACCATATTTTATGGGGGGAAAGATATATAGTATATATCATCATTCTTTTACAATACTTTGCTGTCGTTTAAGCAATTAATAAAGGTCCACGTATATAATTAGCGTTAATATTATAAAGTTTCATCATACGAGGGTATTTAATGATTAAATGACGCGTGTTTGTATGCACGTGTTTGTAAATATGTGATGTGATGTTATGTTATGTTATGTGATGCAATGCGAAGTGTGTTTCGATTGAGTTTATAATATATCATGCATGAAATAATCCCCTCGTTTATTTTCTGTAATAAAATAAATTCATTGGCTTGGATGAATAATGTTATTTCATCGCCACTGTATAAACAGGAACACCATTGTACGATTTGGAAAGAAGCAGCACCTCGCTGTGCTATTTCCATATTATTTTTTTTTCTCTTTCTCTTTTTATATCTTTGCTTTTTTTGTATGTTTCTTTTCATGTTATTAGAACAGGCCTTTCTTCTTGTTTTTCTTGTCCTTCCCATCCACAGCCCTGAAAGAAAAATGTATACGTTAAGGAAATGTTAATCTAAGAATTATAGTTTTTATTCCCCCCTTTTCTCCCTTTATAACTTCGACCCCTACTTGTTGTTTTACTTGTTTCGAGTATGATCCAGATTTTGAGATTTTGCTATATGATCGTTGATAATATCTAAAATGTGTATATATATGTATATTTGTTACGGTTATTATTTAATATTTTATTACAAAATACCTAATCGCGTTATTTTATCGAATGTTTTATTATCTTGTAAATATTGTCTTCACAAAATGTCCATTTTGTAAATGAAAATTTGAGATAAGCAACGAATATTAATATTAATACAATCATTTGCAAAATCTAAACATGCTGTTTGATCATGCTTCGCCAATTTTATGGGCCGTTTTCTAAAAAGCCACATATACATTAATTTTGATGGTATATTATGTTTATATAATGTGTTTAAAAAATAATTAATTTAATATACAAAATGTCAATTTAGTTAATCCTATGTAATATTTTTCATGTACTTTTGTTGTTGTTGTTTTTATCAACACGTACGAATAATACAATATTATAAATGTTATATAATTCATACTTGACAATCTAATAGAAATGGATTAAGTGTTGTATTTAATGCATGTATGTATGTTGTATGTATATTTTATCTATATATATTGAAATTAAACTTGTAAAGTTTGATATAAGTTAAATTTTAATATACAGTATGTCAGAGGTTTTTCTTGTTGAACGTAATAAAGCGTTAAACCGACCTATATTTAATATAATATTTTTTTTATATTAATGCATAGAATATGTGGACACTGTTTAGCTGGATAAGCGTCAGACATCCTGTATATTTAATATTTATACGATTAATACATGTACACATACATACAGGTACACACACGCATCATACATACATACATGCATACATATATTTATATATACATATACATAAAAAAAAAAATAATGAAATAATGAAATTGTCTTTTAATATTAGACAAAACTTATAAGCTGGGCTTAATTTTGGAACAAACATAATTGATCTGGAAACAAAATAATTGGTATGCATATTAGAAGGAATATAGGCTCTATAGCAGTTTTTTTTCATGTTGCTCGTCGTCGTCGTCATCATATACGAAGAAAAAGAAAAAAAGAAAAAGAAAAATAGGCTAAAAAATGAGGGTGATATAATTGTTAGTAAATATCTTATAAGAAAGCATTACTTTTATTTGCGAATAAAATTTTAATAATGAAATTAACAATGTATTTGTTTTTGTGTGTCTTTTTTTGATTAATCATTTGTAGTACGCGTTTACACCTCTGCCAAGCTGTCTCTTATTTGTTAGAAGACAAACCAAAATTTGCTTTATGATATATATTAAATCTACCGGAAAGTTCTGTCCGTAATTTGTATTTGGTTGAATTCCAAAATTGGACAGAATTTTCCGGTAGACCTAATATATTTAATTGCAATGAGTATTTAAGAAATTAAGAATTAAGTAATTATATTATCAAATAAAATGACATTTTGATAAAGGAAAG
This sequence comes from Mischocyttarus mexicanus, assembly GCA_023678845.1. NCBI lineage: Eukaryota > Metazoa > Arthropoda > Insecta > Hymenoptera > Vespidae > Mischocyttarus > Mischocyttarus mexicanus. Next base: position 2,732,336 of record JACGTP010000007.1, on the reverse strand, counting down.
GACAGCTTGTTCAGAGTTTACAACTTCTTCTTCTTTTCTTTTTTTGTTTATCAAATCGAAATCTTTCAAATCTCGATACAAATTAATAATTCTACGAACAAAAACTAAAATATGTGTAGTTTATTTTTTTAAGCAGAAAAAAATGAATATCATTATACTGGAAATACAAAGCACTCTTCTCTCTCCATACATTTCTCTTGTGTATCAAATATTATGCCAAAAATACACAGTTTTATATATTCTTATATCTAAACGTGATAAAAGGTGTACTCGATACAATTTTAATTTTTAAGTTAACGAAATGAAATTATCCTTCTTCTTCTTCTTATTATTATTATTATAATCTTTTCTTTTCTTTTTTTTTTCTTTTTTTGTTTTTCGAACACGACATTAATTGATATTATTATTATTATTTTTTTCTTCTTTTCTTTTCTTTTCTTTTTTTTTTTTGCGAGAGAAAGAATAATATATATTTTTTGTTTATGAGTATATATGGGTATACAGCCAACAACAACCGTGTAACATTAAACGCAATAAAATGAAATTATACAGGCACTATGCCTTTTTATCTTGTAATTAAAACTAAAAAGATAAAAGGAGAATTAAATAAAAGCTAACAGATTTATTTAATCAGTCTGTTTCTTGTTAATTGTGAAGCATTTAATCTAGATTTTCTTTCTTTCTTTTTTTTTTTCTTTCTTTCTTTTCCCAATAACGATCATCCTCGCTTTGAGAAAATTCTAAATTTTAGTTTCCAAACTAAAGAAAATAAGAGTAATATATATATATAAATTTATATATTGTGTGATAATTAATTGTACGTTAACATGGTGTATGGAAATAATGCGAAAAGAAATTAAAAATGATATAAGATATCACCTGGCACATACACATCTGAATGTTAAATAGCGTTTGATATAAAACTTGTCAAATTGAATATAAGTATACACGTGCGCGTGCAAATACCTCTACACACACACACACAAACACACACACACACACATATATACATATATTCATGGTCACGGCAAATGTGTAAAAGAAATGATATGTGTCAGGTATGTAAAACTAAAGCAAAATGACATAAAAGTTATTTTATAATTTAGTTTGATTTGATTTTAGTATAGTTCGTCCGCATATTTATCGGGGATGGTATCTGAACTAATTGATATATATTTTTTGTTTGTTTTTTTTTTGCTTGTAATAATTTGTATGTTTAATCAGGATGCTGTATGACAAGCTGTATCTGTGTGTGGCTCTCTTGAGGTGATTTGAAACTGGTATGACGGCGAAGAAGACTTCCTATCCCTCGGGAACCCCTCAACGTACCCCCTCCACCTCCGGATCCCTCGGACGACACCGATCCCGTCCTAAATTAAGGACACCCCGATATCGTATACACACAACAAACAGACAAGCGCAAGCATGACATAACATTCATCTGGAAAGCTTTTTTATTTTTTTATTTTATTTTATAGGGAATGTATTTGTGTATATATATATATAACTTAAGTTACTGTTTCGTTGCATTATAATATGCAAATCATTTAAGATATATATACATATATGGTTCAATATAAATCTGCTTTTTTTTCTATTTAAAAAAATACTTATTTACGTGTATTATAATAGAATAATTTGATAAGAAAAGAAAAGAAAAGAGAAAAAAAATAATAATAAAAATAAAAATAATAAATGGTATATCATAGTAAGAAGTAGGCTTCTTCTTCTTTTTTTTTTAAAAAAGTGCTATTATTTATAAATGACATGTTGACATTAATGCTACGCTATGCGAATAATAATTATTGGATATTTTGTAAAGGCAATAAATGTTATTTGATTGTAAACAAAATTGCATTATAGTAATCAATGACACATTTGTTGTAATAATTCTTTGGAAAAATCTGATATTATATGATTAATGATTTTTGAATTATATTCTAATATCTCGTTTAAATATATATTTGATATATTAAATTAATGTAGGGTGCAAATCACGGATTATAATGTTGAATATTATTAAATCACACTTAATAATGTATACTCTAACACATTACTTGCCTTTTGTAAAATCGGAAAAATCTGCTGCATGCATTATAAAAAAAAAGAAATAAGAATAAGATATACATGAACATATTGTGAAACTATTTAATAAATACATACGGTTAAAAAATTATTTAACTTTATACGATTAGATTCTTTTTATTTTGGTTACGAAAATTAATATCTTCTATGTTATAAAAGTGACAAATAAAAAAACAAACCAACGTGTATTAATTTTTAAATGACAAATATGTGTGCAGTACTTATTTTTATGCTCTTTGTTTTTTATTTTGAGTAGATGAATGCGAAATAAAAAAAAAATAAGTTAAAGGGTTAAAATTTGCACAATATATTAGATAATATTTTATCTATTTAATATATAAATATATATAAATCAAGCAGACGAAGCTTTTGATTTGGCAGCTGATATACACGTAGCACTAAACAGTTACATTTATAAAAAGCACTATATATATATCAATTTGTTATATTAACAAATCATTTATAAACAAAAAGAAGTGTGTATTCTTCCATAATCATCTTATAAAATCTTTTGTGCCATATCGAATGTCTCCTATTTCCAACAACAAAAAATAATAAATAAAATAAAATAAAATAAATAAATGGGAGCTACTTAAAACAAAAAAGCGACTTATTACAGATAACGCGTAAGAAAATATTCAAAATGTATTTTATGCTATAAAAACATAAATATTAAATAAATATTAATAATATTTAATATAAAAAAAAAAGAAAAAAAAATTCCATAGCAGTAGCATTGAGATCAACACTTCATTATACTCGTACTTCATTAATGAGAGTAGCAATTTGTTTATATTTTGTTTATTAAATTAACTTTCCTCGTTGTTGCACGAAAAATATGACGCATAATATCTGAGAGAGAAGTAATTATTTTTTTCTTTTGTAAATAAGAATATATATAATAATTTACGTATAGTAAAGTAAATTATAATTATATCACATCGGGCAATATTCTGCCGTTCATAAATCGTCACAAACATTGATATACTCATCAGAAATAAACTATATTAATAAAATACAACTTTGCATTATATACTAAAAACAAATTTAACTTTAATTTTTTTTTTTTTTAAACACGTCAAGTAATGTACTCTTAGGAGAGACCATTTATATTTTTCCAGCACCCCCTTTTAGTTAGATAATTTCCATCTATCGTTACACAAATGAATAATAAATAAACAAAATAATATTTTCCTTCGACATTAATGGCAGATTGCTTTTCAATTACATGATACGATAAATTTACGTATAGTGTATAATATAATCAAAGCAGTAACTTTGTTGTATAAAATGATAATATATATTTATATATATATATATAAAAAAAATAAATAAATAAATAAAACGTTGATATAATAATATTATATGTAATATTAGGTCGTCAAGTATTAAATGGAGCAAAAAATGTATATAATTGAATGGAGAATTTGCTCCATTTCGTACTTGACAACCTAATATAATGAAATGGTCAAAAAAAAAAGCGTTATCTAAATATAATAAATAAATAAATGAATTCACACTTACTCTTTTGAGTTGGCTTCTAAACTGCGCCTACGTAATTCTTCAATACTGTGACCGGTTTGTTGTTCCCATGCTAATTTTTCAGCTTCGAATGCGCGTCTCTTTTCTTCTAATTCGCGAATTTGTTGTTCTAAAGAACGCCGCATTTGTTCATGCCGTCTCTGTAACTGTAATCAATAATTATGTATATAATATAACAAGGTAATAAGATTTCAAATGGAAATAAAATTAAAGGAAAAGAATAATTTAAAAAAAGTAATTTTTTCTCACTTACATCGGCTTCAGAATCTTTAAGCTTTTGTTTCTTTTCGCGTACTTTCATTTCGAACACCTGTTCCATTTCTATTTCCATCTTCTTCATTTTATTATCGTGTTCTCTTTTCTCTTCCTCCAATTGAGCCAAGGGATTCCTATAATTAAAAAAAAAAAACAAAAGAAAGAAAAAATAAATGAAACAATTAGAGAAAAAGAGAGAGACATCTTTAATGAAAAATATAATTTACGAAAGAATATAAATTATAATTACATATCTACGAGAAAATATAGTATTGTTTTTTTCTTTTTTTTTAAATATCTGTACATAAAAAGTCGTACTAATATACATTGTTAGTTACAGGCATATATATATGTATATATATATATATGTATGAGAATAATATTTATATAGGAAATATAAATAAGACTACTGCAAATGTTCTCTTTAATATATCCATGGTTAAAATAATACGTATACATATATAGGGGTGTCTGAGAATTTTTTCCAGTCAAACAATCGTGTGTCAGCTTATTTTGTATATGAAAATAAGAAAGAACAAAAAGTTTTAAATGACTTGCATTAATATAATCGTTTTGTTTTTATTCTCGCATAGAAAATATTATAAGCTGACGCACTCGGTTAGAACGGGAAAACAATTTCCTAAATCCTGGTATATGCATACACATATTCCTAAATATTTATTTGAAAAATATTTTTTTTTATAGATTTACAACGAGACATTACAAAAGGGGATAATATATAGTGCTGTGCCATTTCAATGATGAAAACTAAATAAATAAATAGCCACTAAAAGACCAAATAAAAAGCAGCAAGCAAAATCTGTTATTTAGAGATTTACGTAATATAAAATATATATATCAATGCAAGGTTTCGTATAAACTAATGAAATTAAAAAAAAAAAGTCTCTGTTATTTTTTTTTTTAATGCTTATATCAAATATTTTCCTGGGTTCCTTTTATCTACACTCTCCCTCATAATTTACTAAACTTCACAATTATTTATAATGCGTTACTTGCAATAACTAATTCGTTTTAGAGGGCTCACTACTCTAATTAATGAAAAATTACGATAATTATGTTTGTGTTTGAATTATTGATTATTTTAGGTTTATCAGATGAATGTAATTACGCGCTAACAAAATTTAGCTTCTTCGATTCCTTCACGCAGTGAACCCTCCTTTTTTTGTTTGTTTTTTCTTTTCTTTTTTTTTTTTGGTTTTTATTTAGCATGACATGATTTCTGAAACTAAGAACTAGCAAATAGAAATTCGACAAGGCTTGTGCACACAAAACCATAGTACATGACCTCAGCCTTATTAAAGGACTTACCACACTGTCATGAAACTGTTCATCACTCCTGGTGGGCACAAACTAACCAATAAGAAATCAATATTAAAATTTATCTAGGAAAAATGTTATTTATTTATTTATTTTTTTAAAAGTTTGTCTTTATCACAGATATATCTTTTTTTTGGTTGCTACATTTTTTGTCTACGATGTAAATTTTTAATTTTTAATTTTTAATTTTTAAACATTTTTTGTTGTTGTTGGTCAAAAGTATTACTAAAAGTAAATAATTTAGACTACAATAATATTTATATATATATATCTTGCTTTCCAATAGTTTGCATGCACAAGCTTTTTCCTTAGGTGTGTTGGGAAAAAGAAGAAAACAAGTATAAACGTTAAAGAACTTAAAATGATTGAACACAAAGTAAGAAGATTTTGTATTCCTTTCGTAACTAACATTTAGTAGATAAATTATTAATCTAATATCCCTCTATCCAAATTCTAACGAGATTTATTTTTTTTTTAAACGTTTGGTCCCAAAAGCGACTCTTGGACTCAAACGATTAAAAATTACCCCTTCCCTGTATCTTTGTAAATTCATCTTATACTTTTATTTAATTTTCATATCCTAATCTTGTTAAATATACATGGAAAAATAAAAAGAGAAATCAAAATTTCCTTGGAATAAAAACGACAAACATAACACACGACGAGAATTACATAAAAAAAAAAAAAAGTATATGTTGAACGTACTTATTTGATATTTTGGTTGGTTTGCCATCAACACCGAGACCAGCCAAGGTCCGACATCGGAAGTTCTCGTAATGTATATTATTCGTAACGTCTTGTAAATCTTGCAGATGCGTTCGAATGATCATATCTCGCAAAGCTATGAAATCGCAATGATCTAAATTCTCAACTGAAAACAAAAGTAAAAAAGAATCAAGTAACGACGATAGAAAACAATGAGATTTTATTTACACACACCCACACACACACGCGCGCGCGTGAGATAATATTATTATTTAATATACCTTCGGCAATACCCCACGGATAATTTCTCCCGCGTACTTTTCTTCCATCGTGTTCGACTACAGTATTAGCCCCAACAACCGCAAAGGGTACTCTATCCCTTAAAACTTTATCCAACTTACTATCCTCCTCGTGTTCTCCTTCCGGGAATTCATAGATTTTGATTTTGTGTTGGGCGATTTCATTTAATATCTAAACAAAAAAAAACAACAAAAATACATGATTAATTCAAGTAATCAAAGAGTACGTGGTAGACATTTAAATTAATTCTAATTATTCTTTATTTGTTTAATATTTAGAAAATTAGAATGTGTATATAAACTGAAAATGCATACCACCGTTGTATGTAAAATACTGTACAATATATACAGACTATGATGTATTATATTTCATCGAAGAAAATTTCTTTTTAAAAATTATATCTTTTTTTTTTTTGGTTTTTCTTTTTTACGAACGAATATTCAGAACGTCGACTTACTTTCTTTTTAAAATAAGCACGCTCGTCAGGAGTCATCGTGTCTGCTTTAGCGATTACAGGTATTATATTGACTTTGTCGTGAAGGCGCTGCATGAACTCTACATCGAGCGGCGTCAGGTCGTGACCCGAGGGCGCAATGAAATAAAGACAACAGTGCACTCGACTGTCGGGTATTTGCCGTCTCGTTACACGAGACTCTGCATTCAGGAACTCCTCATATTTTGACTCAATGTATTCTATAACTGGAACCCAACTGAAGAAGAAGAAGAAGAAGAAGCATATTCATAAATCATTTTTTTAACGAACAATAAATACTAGGCTGTCAAGTATGAAATGGAGCAAAAAATGCACATAATTGAATTAGTTTTTGCTCCATAATATATACATTTGCAACGTGTTTAAAAAATGTGAGACATCTAAGTATATTTTGAATAATTAATAAATCATACGTAATGGGGGAAAAAATTACAAATTTTTTACAATTCCACATGGGAACGTTTAAAGTTTGTGACACGCGCAATACGCAATAGGCGAAGAATAAAAATAAATCAAGCATGAATTACCAATTACTATTGTCGATCGCATCGCCAAATCCAGGCGTATCGACTACTGTCAGTGTAAGATTTACCCCATTTTCTTTCAGCAACACCTTGGTCGTCTCTACGGCTACTGTTTTCTTTACCCTTAAACTGGGACCTGGATATTCCGCGCTATATATGTCAGCCAAAAACATAGAATTTATAAAGGTTGACTTTCCTAACCCGGATCGACCTAAGAAAAGAGAGAAGAAAAAAAAAGATATTAAAAAAAAAATACTGAAATCAAATTAATTAGACAATAGTATTCATCGTCATTTTTATTAGACATTATTTTCGGATCTATTTTTATGTATTTTAGGTTTAATAAAAGAAAGATACAACAAAGAGATCGAAGTACTGGTTTCTACATAAATTGAAAGGAATTGGTATAATACTGTGATTAAAATATCGTTGCATTTGCAAACCTTGAACCAGTACCATTGGTCATTCTCAAGGATATGTACTTGAATTGCTTTATTTACGAAGAATGACTCCGTTTATACTTGATCCTATTAATAGCAAAGTACTCCGCCCATATTCTCAAATTTCTCGCTTTCATTTTGAACAGGGGAACTTTCATGTACATACACACACACACACATATATATATATAGTGTGAGGACGCTTTGTTCATCCAGTTGAATATAATGATACGTATCCTAAAACAAACCCTAAAGAAAAATATCCCCGAAAGAAAAGAAGCTAAGAAAGTCGAGAACGAGTCATGAAAAAGAAATTACTGAAGGATCTTCTTCTCAGGTCAAAAAGAAAAAAAAATAATTAAGAATTCCATTTATTTTATAGTCATTTTAAACGGAAACGACTCTGATATTGAGAATGACAAATTTGAGAATCACTGTGGACAAACACAACACATCGCACCACAGCGACAAGCCTAATCCAGCTGCGCTTGGTGCAGTGTTATATGCAAACCGGCGTATAGCACGTGTCGAACAGATGAGAAAATTTTATAAAAGCCGATATATATTCCTGACGGCGGAATTGAAACAGCAGTGCAGCGTCGAAGGAAAAGGGAGAGAGAAAAAAAATGGAAAGAAGAAACCAGAAAGAGAGAGAGAAGGAGAGAGTAACGGGCTTCCTTTTGTCTTTCGATCTCTTTGACCCTAAAGAGCAGATGTTCGTTGTCTTTTTGGCAAAAGGTGACGGACAAATGGATGTGTTAATTGAACTAAGAAACGATCCTGCTCTTTCAAAGTCTGACAATTATCTCATTGTTCCGTTGCCATACCTTGCTATATACGTTTGAAGCGTTTATTCTAAGGCGCGAAGGAAAAAAAAATCAATTTTAATAATCAAATCGAAGAAAAAGCATTGCGAGAGGTAGATGAACCGGCAAGTATGTCGGTAAGGTAGAAAATTATTATGCCCTTTTTACCGACAGGGTATCTCGTACGAGTCGATAAGGTAAGATCCTACTTTGACGAAAATAAATAAATACATAAAAAAAGAAACACAATAAAAATGAGAACAATCTAGAGACAATACGAACCAACGACCATGATGGTAAAGTCGAATCCCTTCTTAACGGCCTTCCTATAGACCTGATTAGGTAAATTGGCGAAACCAACGTAACCATCGAGTTCCTTGGATTTCGTTAACGGTTGTAACGGCCGATGAAGTACAGTATTCAATGTTGAATCATTCTTGGACTCGCTGCTCCTAGATGAATCCCTTTTGTTACTATCTTCGGAAGAATCGTTTTGGTTTAAGATCAGAGCCGAGGCCGAGGTATGGTTTGGGTTGTTGGCTGAGATCGTCGTCGTCGATGATGAAGAGGAGGAAGAGAGAGGCAAACGCATCTTCGCCGTTGGTGGTACGGAGCTGCTCGTCCCATGACTGCTCGCATGACTCGCGCTTACACCGGTGTAAATGCTAGCCGTCGTGCTCAGAGAAGACGAGGATGAGGAGGATATGGAAGATGCCGATTGAATTATCGATGCACTATTGTTGTTGTTGTTGTTATTGTTATTGCTACTGTTGTTGACGTTTGCACTGGTCGAATTAACGAGCGTCGTTGTCCCACTGTTGTTAGTTGTCGTCGTACTGATACTAGTCGTTGTATTACCACTAGTCGTCGTTAACGACGATCCTCCTCCTTGTCCTGGTGGTTGAGGTGGTGGAACTGTTGGCACCGAAGGCGAAGAGATAATGCCCGTGCTGTCGCCTTTGAAGAACAGCTCGCGCTTCGCCTGTATCTATTTTAACAGAAAGCAAACAAAAGAGATGATGGATGGATGGATGGATGGATGTTAGTTCCTTCTTGTTGTCCTATTATTTCGAATATTTTACTTTGCTTTTAATTAGATATCTCTCTTGGTAATTAATGTTCCTTATTTGTTTATTTGTTCCCCTTTAAATACCTTATCTAATGATGAAATTCTCTATTGCCAAATAGATCACTGTTTCTTATTATAGGATATAATGCGGTGTTTTCTTTCTTACCCCCAATTCAATGATAAATAATCAACGTTATTACAATCCTATCTTTATACAAAACGTTAAATATCATTATTTTTATAATTAATCGTTAATACATAACGAACCTTATTTATCTGAGATATTCGAGAACTTCGAGACCAAGAGGAAATATGCCAAGGACGATTTAGACGACGACGACAGAAACGTGTCGTCTCGTTGTTTTTAGAGTTCATATTAAACAAGGATATATCTGTGCGCTCCATTGACCCGTTGAACTAGGAGGAGTCAAACTATATTTCTAGATGCTACGTTTATTCTCTTTCTTTATCTTTCACTCTTTCACTCTTTCACTCTTTCACTCTCTCTTTCTCCTCTTTAAAACGATGACGCTTATACGAGGATTGTTGATGTGTTCTCAAGAAAGTATGCGACACGCGACTGACACGAGTTTACATTGTGTATAATATGGAAATATATCTTCTTCTTCTTCTTCTTCTTCACCTTAACGGGTGTATACATTTCTACCAGAGAGAGAATAAGAACAATAGCTGTCCTTTGTTACAGGATAGACTATGTCCTTGTTTATAGTTTTCCAAACAAATTATCATTACGATTTCGTCATCAGAATAATATAACACGGTTTAGTTTTTCTTTTTTTTTTTTTTAATAATAACTAACCCTATCGTCATATTTTTTTCTCTCCTTTTAGAAAGATAACGAAAGTATAAAAGTAAGTTGAACAAAATTAAAGTTGGATCAATCATCTTGAATAATGACGACGAATTCGCCACCATTATTGGCGTAAAGAGGATAATGAAAGCATAAAAAGTAAGCCGGACAAAATTAAAGTTGGATCGATCTTCTCTTAAAAGAAAGAAAGAAAAAAAAATGGCGACGAATTTGACGCCATATTTTTTTACTCTCTCTCTCTCTCTTTTCTTAAGAAGATAATTGAAGCATGAATGTATGCTGGACGAAATAAAAAGTTGGATCGATCCTTTTCAAAAAATAAGAAGAGAATAATAATAGGAAAATCGGGGCAGGTGAAATATAGCGAATTGTTAGACACGATCGATATACTTCGCATGCAAGTTTCCAAAGGTAGAAGAAGTAAGTTTGAATCGTATGCTGGTACCGCCGCCAACGTCTTATTAACTTCCGGCCGGAAGTTGTGCACTAACGTTCATGAATCGTGGTTATATATCGAGGTCACGAAACCGATCAACAATTTCTTTCATCCTCATTAGTTTTTTGTCTTTTTCTGTATACTAACTTTAAAATCAAATCTCTTTTATTAGGACGAATTAGATTCTCTTACATTGAATCTTATCTGTCGGAAATCGAATAATTAATAGCAACATACATACGTGTATCGTATTAACGATAACCACTAAATCCCGATTAAATCACCGTCTAGGGTATTTAATTACAATCTAACGCATCCATTTACAAGTTATCGAGAGTAATCAAATAATTGCACAATATAACAATACATGTGTCCCTTTTAAATACTATCCTCAACGAAATACAAATTGTTTTGTCATACCTTTTCTTTTTTTATCGAGTTAAATGTTCAATTATTGGTTTTGAAAGTGCACTATAGAATAGGGCAAATAATAGGATTGGATATTACTATTCGTTGCTATTGTGTCCTTAAAAATACCCTTTCAATTGAATACAAATTCAATCGTCCTATTGTTTATACAAAAACGTTGTTTCATATTTTGGAAATGCACTGTGCACTTGTATTAGATTGTCAAGCATGATATGGAGCAAATTTTATATTATAATTAAATAAATAAAACGTTAATATTTTTCATATTATATTTTTCCTTGATAAAAGAAAGAAACTTATGAATCTATCTTCGTTTAATCTCATTTAAAAACTAAGGGGGGAAAAAAGATGATGATCATCGATAAAAAATTGTTTTTGTTTAAATTTACAAATTTACTTGGTTGGTTGGTTGCTTGTTTGTTTCCCTTGCACATATTTAAACTTGCACACTGCATATTCAGTGTCAACGTACGAACGATTGCGCGTTTAAAAGCGTACCGCGAATAAAACATATGACCAAGCAACATATGTGTGTAAATATATATATGTACATATACATATATGTGTATATATGTATTTATGTATGTATGTATGTATATTCTTTGCTCACTAGTTTGCTTGGTTGCTTTTAAACGCGTCGCGCGATTTAATGTACAGACAGCAGCGGTTTCGTTTTCGACGTTGCTATAAGTACGTGAAATCTAAAAACGTAAATTACTCCTTTTCGTGTTGTATGTGTTTGTATGCGTGTGTCGACACGACGTAGACCGAATTTTTTGCAACACTTAATGACAAAATAAAACATTTTTTTTTCCTTTTCTTTCTTTCTTTCTTCAGTCTCAGCAACGAAACAGTAATTTGAGGATCATGTTTTCTATATTTTTCAAACAGTATAGCAAAAATTACGTAAACGAAATGAAATATTGGCTACCTGATTATCAATGAATGAATTTAAGTTAGACGAATATTTTTATATTAAAAAAAAAATATATTCTACGATATAAATTTTGCAAGTTACTAATTTGTGATTAAAATTGCAATAATCGTGATGGTTGAAATATTAAAAGGTTTCATCATTTCATAATCAATAAAAATTCAAATAAAATAGAAATACTAATATTCACGGTTACCAGTTTGCTGTTTAAAGAAAGAAAACTCCTATAAAAATCCTCAAATAATGAATTCCACGTTGGAAACCCTAGACAATATTTAATAAGAATACACGAAGAAGAAAACTTTGGACTCTACCAACATTATTTAGATGAAAAATAATTAAAAAAAAAGGAAGAAAAAAAGAAAAATTAAAAAAGAATAAAGGATGCACGAGGCGTGTTGGATTCGTTGAGTCTGGGAACGAGAGACGTCGTCTAACTCGGAGGAGTGCAACATCGTCGAGCACAGAAACCGGTCCGATGCATATAACACACACTGCACTGCAGTGCAGTGCAGTGCAGTCCCATCCTAAAGTCGTCGTTGAAGATCGAAAGTCGCCAACACAGACTACTCCTACGAGTCAGTTAAAAATTTACCAAATAATATTCTAAAAACCTCTCTATTTCTTTTTATTTATTTATTTATTTATCTTTGTTCACATTTTCGTCTTATTCATTTAGAAAGAAACTTTGTAGATTGTAGTTTCTACTGTTTCGTCTTACATAAAACATTACCAACTATTCCCAATTCCCCAATTCCCAACTCCCAATTTATGGTCGAAATACAAAGATAAAATATTGACTTCTACCATTTTCCCAAATCCTATTAAACAAAATATAAGAAAATATAAATAAACAGAATTGATTTTAAATATTAATTACGTTCGAGAGAACAACATTTTTATTCCTTCTTTTTCAATAAATATTAATAATATGTGAATAGTATGTAATGTAATTTACATATACACATATAAACTGATTTGTTTTATTTTTAATTATAAGAAATGCTATATATATATATATATATAACTTTTTAAATGTCAGAGCTTTGACCACAATTTAATGGTAAAATCCGATACATTTATTGTCCACCAACCCAATGAAATCAAATTATTAAACATAAACGTAGATCTAAATATCTCCAAACTATTTTATTTAACGAATTATCAACTTTACCCTTGGTTCATCGAAGATGATCGTTATTATTAAATGAAAAATAAGGAGGAAAAGAAAAAAATAACTATGTTAAGATAGTTTATTGACGAAGAACGTGTTATCTTGTAGACGTTATACTAAGGTGACTCTCTCGTTAATTAAAAGTTCGTTAGCCGTCAGTGTGTTATCACTAGCGACGTAGCAGAAACGATAAAAGAACTCGGTATTGGTCAAAGAGACAAAAGCTACAAAAAAGAAAAAGAGAGAGAGAGGGAGAGAGAAAACGACTATGCTTTTTCTACAGAATCGATATAATCGACTTGGCTTGGATGTAAGCACGTTGAAAGAGAGAGAGAAAGAGAGAGAAAGATTGTGTGTGTATGTATGTGTGTTTGTGTGAGAGTGTATCGACCTAAGTCTGCTTTGCTGCTGATGTTACTTCCAGCATCACCAGTTCATTATACACAAGAAGAAAGATTCACACACACACACATATATATACGCATGTTACATAGACACACTGTTTACTACATACACAACGCAGCTACAAAAAACTTTGATGCACCTGTAGGTTTTTCTTTGAAGATAGAACACAACACGTTGTCGTAGACGTGATCATACGATGATATCAGGACGAGAGAGTAGTGTATATACCGTATATGTCTTACGTTAACTATAGTTTAGTTTAAAAACAAGATATTATATATTTTCTAACGTAATTATGCTTTATCTAGTATCTACACTATTTCAACTTCAAATTGGGACTAAACACATTAAAAACTATGTTGTTAAACAATTTATAGTTGAAATGGTATGATTGATATCTCTCTGTATTTTTTGATTATTTTTTAATTTTTTTCTTGTTGTTAATATTGAGTTGGTGGAAAAAAAAATTGTTGAATTCAACATTTTGCAATGAGAAAATCCGATAATGTTTTTTTCTACCAATTTAATATAACGAAATACGTTAAGCGAATTTTTAATTTCATTGTATTCGAAATATTTTCTCGAATGAGGAATCCCTGTTATTCACCTGCATAAATATCATTATTTAAATATATCAACATTTCGTTTATTTGCTTTCGTCCATTACAATATTTATTTTATTTTATATTTGCCATAATATTTTGTTTTCTTTCTATTTATTATATCTATGATGGTTGGTTGGTTTTTCTCTCTCTTTCATATATACGAGAGAAATTCATTTTAAAGTATTTATCTTTATTTATAGGTTTTTCTACTTCTTCTTCTTTTTTTTTTTTTGAATGAGAATATACACTGTGAATACATCTACAAAAAAGAAAAACACATACAAATAATAATATTTCATTCCTTGTTTTTATACACCTTCGTGTTGTCATTTTATTATATAATATGGTTAGGTGTTTATTTATGCATCGTAAATGCGAACTACCCACCAACAACAATACTATTAAATTTATTCTTGATACTCGGCCAAAAATTGCACGCGGGGATGATACTAACAGCTGTTCTCCGACAATATTTTCTTCTTTTTTTTCCCCCCCCCCAATATCAGCGAGAGGGAGAATATAAATAAATATTCGTATTTTAATTTTTTTCTTTTCCGTTGCGTTGAATTTCTTTTTTTTATTTTAATGAAAAAGAAAAAAAAATAATAATAAAAAGATAATGTTTCATACGCGAGCAAAATTTCAATCTGGATCATTTTGTTTGATAAATTTTTCACACACATTCTTCCTCAGTTGCATTCCGACCAACTTTATTCTTCGTATTTCTTTACATACATTTATTCAGAAATTAAATCATTTGACGTTACTTCGTGTAACACGTGTACAGTGTACAAACATGAAACATTTTTCAAAGAAATTAGATCGAGGACTGATTTAAAGCATTAAAGTACGAATTTTATTATTTCTTAACAGAACCGTCATGTATAATATACTTTTTTCTCCTTCAATATTTTCTTGTTAATGCATTGACTTTAGAAATTAGGTAAAGATTTATAATAACTGGTTGAAAGTTTACTCAAAGATTATTTTCTACGAGTTTCAAACTTGGTTGAAATTTTCTCCATGAACTTTACATTAGAATCTGATAAATTCTCAGCATGATAGGTAGTATATAATTAGTTTTAAGTAATTTCATCCTACACCAACACAGAGTTAGACTAATTTTACAAATACTGGAACACGTTAATAACATTGGCATATTCTAACAGTAAGAGATAACTGTTCATTTAAATTATAATGAAATTTATTCATTATTTATATTTAATAAATGAATTAATTAAAAGTAATGAAATAAAATTGAAATAGAATTAAAAAGGTGCATATTACGATTCTATAAGGTTTCTTTTTTCTCCTTCTTTCATTTATATTATTTATTTTAGTATTTATATATAGATTATATATAAAAAAAAAAATTAGTATCATTTTCTTAAGTATAAGAGAATTATGAAACTCGTGTAAATGATTTTCTCATCGATTTCTCAAGGTATATACACCTGTATATATAAACTCAAGTATCGCATTAGCGTAATTAACGTTAACGAGAATAACTCCCCTGTGTATGAGTGTGTGTATTTATATGCGAAACTCCGAGAAACTTGGAGGAATGTAAACCAGACGAAGAAGACAAATTTATAGTAATAATAATAATAATATATTTGAAAAAAAAAAGGAAGAACTATTTCAAGAACTTGGTGGGTTTTTTTTTCAGGAAAATTTATTTCAGTTAAATACTTTAACGTATAACACACGTACTATATACCTGGATTACTTTCGTAGCAATTTATAGTCTTTTATATCGTGCCAACATATATGGTTTTTTTTTCCTTCTTTTATCTGGGATAAGATAAGCAAGAAAAAAAAAAGTTAGATAAGCTTTTTCGATATATTCGCCAAATTAAAGTATATTACGATTTTATTTACATACATTTGTGTGTGTATGTGTGTGTGTATGTGTTCATACATAACTAACGATTAATTTAAAGTATTTTATATTATCAAATAAATAGTAAAATCAATTCTTTTCATATTTTCTTTATCTATACCTTTTCAATTTCAAATTAACAGTCAACTATCAACATTTTTTATTAACCAATAAACATGAACAATCAAAAATTAGAATAAAATTCTTAACTCGAGAGGATAATCCACGAATAACTCT
>JACGTP010000007.1:2585146-2711882 GCA_023678845.1 Mischocyttarus mexicanus | reverse complement strand
GAAAAGTTCACACAGTAGTATTGTAAAAATAAAAATGGATTTAATTTATTTTAGAATATTTATTCGTTGTTCCAAACAAACTACTCTAAAGATTGATCTTTTAAACCAGAATTTGAGAACCACTGATGTGACCAGGGTCGATACGACGTCGAAATGGATTCGGGGGAGGTGGAGAGGATGATGTCGAGGAGAGAAGAAATTTCAAATCGTTCGTTCGAACCATTGAATTCCCGTAAGAAGAAGAAGAAGAAGAATAAAAATAAAAAAGAGGGGAAAAGAGAGATAGAGAGAGAAAGAAAATGAAGGAGAACGAAAAAATTATGAGGAAAAAAAAAAGAAAGGGAAGAAAAGAAAGGGGAGAGGAGAGAAGGAGGGGAAAAGGTTTGAGGAATCCTGAAACCTGTAACCTAATTCGGTATTACAATACCGTTTTGGTCGACGAAGAAGGGACTAAATGGAGTTAAAAGAAGAGTTAAAAGGAAGCAAAATTAAAGTTTCTCTTTTAAAAGAACCACTCAGGAGTGGGGATGACGACTGACTCTATTTTGTCAATCATAGTCGAGAATAAAAAAAAAAGAGGAGAATATTTTACTCTCGCAATTTCCTTTGTTCGTTCCCGAAAGAACTTAAAAGACGACAACCACTACCATCACCACCACCACCACCACGTCAAGTCAATGACGTCATCGTTGATGATATCGTCTTATGTTAGTTTGGCGGCAACTATGAAAATTTTCTTAATTAACAAGTTGCAAGGGGTGGTGCAGGGAACGAAGAGGGTAATTATGCAAGCTGTGAGAGATCGCACGTGCCGTTAGCAAAGGCGTCTTTTTCTTCTATTTTTTTCTTCGTTGGTCGTTGTCGAGTAATTTTCTTCGATCAAGTTTTGCTAGAGAGCACAAACGAGGAGGACGTTGCTGTCTGTATCACATGATTAGGCGACCCCTACGGTCATCCTCCTTCCATTTCTTATTTTTTTTCTTTTTATTTGATTGGAGAAAAAGAAACGAGACCGAAACGATCATTAACAACGTTTCTTCATCGAAATTGATACTTTGTTAGAAACTTTCCCTCCTCCTACTACTCCTACTTCTCTTACTTCTCCTTTTTTTTTTTAGGAATGTAAGGGGTGATTTATTTTATTTATTTATTTATTTATTTATTAAGATTATTTATGGGCTTGTTGTTTATTTAATTTTATGGTCAATGTAAATGTGTCAGGTTTTAACGATATTACAGATTATTTCAGCTGAATTTTGCGCAGGGTTGTTTGTTTCTTTGTACGGCAGATTTCAACGCGAATTACGTGTAAATGATACATCACTGCAATGTGTGACGGATAATACTGTTCTTTATATGAGTATATTGGAATGAAGTGTTTGAGGATTAAATTATAATTAATATAATATATAATAATAATAATATATATTAATGTAATATTAATAATATATATTCATTAGTTACAGAAAGATAAAATCCGCGAAAGCCACTATAGTGGCGTATAATGCCTAAGAGATTAATAATGTTATAATCAAAATGTTCACTTTTTAATGCACGAATTTTTTTTTTTCAATTAATTTTAATAGTTTATACACACAGGTAATTTTGTTAAACAATTGTCCAATTGTCTTTTGTAAAAGAGAACCCAATACTTTAAAACTACACGGTGATCATTCTATAAAAATATCCATTTTTTAATTAATGGTCTTAGCAAAATGATCACGTGGTAGTTTCGTTGCATTCTTTTCTTTTTGTTATAAAAATTAATAATTATATTAATTACCTTTATCTAAAAAAACACTACAATTATTATCCGATTAAATTGTTCATTATTAAAACCATGCTGTATTCTTCATTTTATTTTATACTAAAAGTTTCTTTTTAAAAGTCATGCTTTTAGTACTAGTACGTGTCATTGAGTATTTGTAATAAAATTTATTGACAGATGATAGATAAAAATCATGCTATTTAATAGTACGCTTCAATCAATATAGTTGTGATAACCAAATTTTCATTGAGATGATAGATTGGAATTGAAACAAAAGGTTTTTGGATGGATAACCTGTTCATAGAAGATATCGTTCGTGCGGGTTTGGATGCACAACAGAAAGAGAGAAAGAGAGAGAGAGAGGAGAAGAGAGGATGTACTTTGGTGGTCGAGTAAATCCTATGCAAGTCCTCTTTTGCTTTCTCTGTTTCCTGCGATTTCACAGGGAGAATGAAACTACTACTCTTGTCTATTTTTCTCTCTCTTTTCTCTCACCCTCTCACTCTCCCATTCTTTGTGTACACACATATGCATACATATGTATGCATTCGAGAAACGAAAGCGAGGATTTGCTTCAAGGGGGAAGGAAAAAATAGCTGGAGGAAAAGGGAGAAAGAGAGAAAGAAAAAAGAAAAGAAAAGAGAGAAAAAAAGTGGGACGCGGCCTGCTTTCGTGAAAGGGTGCTTTGTGTCAGATGGTCAGGCACATCTTTCAACCCTTACCCCTACACGCCCTTTACCACCCACCTCTTCCTCCTCCTCCTCATCGAGCTAACCTTTCTTTATATTGCCACTTTTATTTTATATATAAAAAAAAGTAATTATTTATATTTGATACATTGGGTTAAAGGCAAAACAAATGTCAAACTTTCCCATTGAATTGTTACCTAAAATTGGGTCGGTGGAAAAATAATGTCGGATTATAGGCTACAGTTTAATAGGAAAAAGCCGACACTTATTTTTCACCAAGCGATTATTTTTGTATTTATATTCAAATATATGATGGAAAAATTGTATATGCAAAATTTGGAGATCTTGACTGGAAATATGAAAGATACATTTTCAAAGGTAAGTTATAAGCATATCGCATTACTGGTGTAAGTATCTATGAGTGTCATTCATCTTTAAGCCGATAAAAGTGAAACGAGAAAATAATGATCGAATGAGAAAAAGTGTGGGTGTATGTATGTGTGTGTATGTGTGAAATGGTATAAAGAAAGAGATGAAGAGACTGACAAGAAGGAAACACTCAAGAGAGACTACACACTTTACGTATTGCATTTAAAAGTTTTCTCACCGTATTAGCATTCATAAACTCTCTTTATTTTTGTATTTTTCTTCTTCTTTTCCTTCTTTCAGTAAACTTTGTAACATACGTGAAAAGAGAGAGAGAGAGAGAGAGAGATGTGTGATATGGACCGGTTCAAAGTGAAAATTCCTTAAATTGGATTACACGAAGAATCACAAAACTTTTATGCTTCAATCATTTTTTCTATATTCAAAGTTAAATTTGATTTTATTCTTTTCTTATCTCATTTTTATATGATAAAATTTTATATATTATAATACGAATAAAATTTCTTTTATAAACATGAATTTTGATTTATTTTTATTAACGTTTTAGTGTCAATTATTTAAATCATTTTTGTTCTTCTTTGTAAATTTAATTATTAATTTTCTATAAATAAATTTTAAAAAAGGGAATTGTGTGATTGTTTGAATTAATTATTGATTAGGTTCAAACATAATTTGATTTTTCTAAATAGACAAATAGAAGTGTATCAAATAATAATAATAATAATTAATAAATAAAACTAGAGAGAGAAAGAGAGAGAGAGAGACTATTTTATCTATTTTCTTTTGTATGAGTCACGAGAGAAATCGTAGTATATTTTCGATTATACATGACGCACTATGGGGTAAGACCCTTTAGTAAATCACCCCCCATAGTTAGGGCCAAAGGGGTCCTTCTTCGACAAAATGCAGAAGAGGGCGAGGGAGTCTGCCATGTGTTTATACTAACAGTGACTCTCAAACGATAATATTTATTATTTTACTAACTAACACATGTAATTACTCCAATTAATTTCCTGGAATTAATCAAAAAGTTCTCGTTTGTCTAATCAAAATTATTCAATGAATTCAAAATAATCATTTTCAAATTCTAGTCACAAATGTTCCAAGCTTTCAATTTGTTCTTCCACGTAGCATCGATTAAATCTGAAATTCGAGTTCAACTACACACCAACAAATTGTATATACCTGATTATATGTGTGTTTTATTAGAAAATTCACAATGCAGTTTAAAGTTTTCACTTCTGTCGGAAAACCTCATGACTGGTTCAGATTTTTTTACTTTTTAAATCTTCCAACCACTCCAATATTTGTTCTGTTACATCAGCCAGATAAAAATTCCTTGACGCGTTAGAAATAATCTTTCATATAAAAGAAAAAATAGTAATAATAATAATAATAATAAAAAAAAATAGTTTTACACATTTGTATAGAAAGTACAGTTAAAAACTATCATGCTACATGCATTTATGGTTGTTGGTACGATAAGCGTACGTATACGGGCGGAAAAGTTGAAGTGTCTTTTCACGATGTCGACGAAACATTTTTCTCCTAGTCCTCAAAAACGACTAACAAAACAAAAAAAGAAAGGAAGAAAAGAAAAAAGAAAAAAAACGGGTTGAAAAGAGAAGAGAAGAGAAGAGAAGAGAAGAGAAGAGAAGAGAAGAGAAGAGAAGAGAAGAGAAGAAAAGAAAGAGGTTTTTCTTCAAAAGTCGCTATGATATATGAAGTGTATATATGGACTACTTCAACGTCCCACTTTTTTCCTTTCTTCCGCTACTTTTTTCCTCCTCCACCCCCACCCCCACCCTCACCCCTTTTTCCTATTATTTTTTTATTATTGTAACTATTTTTATTTCTGTCCGCTAAATTTCTCAAACTTTTCTCTTTCCACGTTCATTGTTTCTCGGTCCTATATTTTATTTGACAATTTAACAAACTTTTAATTTATTATAAACATTGTTAATACAATTTTTGGTTCTTAGAGTATCTCGAACTTCTCCCTTTTCCATTCATTATATTCACTTATTATTATTATTATTATTTTACGTTGGTCACTCATATTGTATTTCATTTCAAATCTATCAAAGTAATAATTTAATATTCTTGTTCCCAAGAATTTCTTGGACTTGACTTTTTTACTTGGAAACAGTGGTTGTTGGTGGCATTGTTTATAGCATGACCAGTACAGATTGACTTACAAATGACCTTCCAAACGTATTTATAAGCATTGGTTACACGCGACCGCCGACAACCTTGTTCTCGCACACAAGAGTACTTTGTGTTTCTCTCTCTCTCTCTCTTTCTTAAACTCCGTCGAGATTTTATATCAATCTTATCACGAATTATGCATATATTATTTATATAGATCTTTTTTTCCATTAAACGATGAATATTATTAAAAAAAAAAAAAAAGATAAGTATGACTTTCGTTGACGATGATACGTATGGTCTTGTTCACAAAAGAAACGATTATTTTATTTGCACGTGCTAGTAGACTCGCAATCAATTAACTAAACTAACGCTTGATTTGAAAAGGTCTTCTTGAAGAGGCCTGGAAGAGATAAGTCTTTCTTTTTCTCCCTCTTTTCCCCGTTCCCTCCCGCGAAAGTCCATGAAAACGAAGAGATAAGGGTGCAGCAAAGCCAATGCAGCCATATGTCCAACAGTGATGCTCAAACTCTTTTATGTTTGTTCTTACGCTCACTTTAAACCTTAATATTAGCTTGTCAAATATGAAATGGAGCAAATAGTGCACATAATTGAATTGAATTTTGCTCGACAACTTAATAATTAATCACGTGTAATATTCCAACCTAATCTCTACATTTATTATTATTATTATTATTATTATTATTATTATTATTATTATTAATTTATTTAAATATTCATCATCGAATGTTCGAAATACTGGAAAAAATTAATTAAACGAGTAACGTTTATTCCTTGGGTTTATTCGTTTCGTAGAACCAATTGCATGATTTTAAAGACCTACCTAGAATATTTTCAAAATGGCGACGACCATAAAAACGAAGTTTTTTTTAACGTTCGTTAAAGCTCCAAATTTGCAAACTCTATTGAATGTATGCCGAAGTGGACCAACCAACGAGGACGAAGCCCTCTCAATTTGTAATCACCCTTTCTACACTCTACACCCTCTCTAACCCCTAACCCCCTAACCACCAACCTCATCCCTCGTTACTCGATTCTTTCCTCGCACCGTAAAAACGTTCGTAGAGAGGTATGTTTAAAACGTAAACAAGTGCCGATGTTCACAAACATAATTTCGATACTTTGACTCTTTTCTCTCTTTCTCCTCTCGTCAAACTTTCAAAATGCTGAAAAATTAATTGGAATCGAATTTTCAAACGACTAACTTTAGCAATTTGTACCCTAGTTCTATCAGTCAATCATGCGACTTTTACACTCACCACCAAAGGGGGATTTTCGAAATGGCAAACGTACGAGAGCAAAGTTCATAGGCGTTTGTAAAAGTTCAAAGCATCGCTAACTTTTTTTTTCTTTTTTTGTTTTTTTAAACGTATTTTTTACACGTGCGTGAATACATCCTACGATTTGCAATCATCCTCGTCAATTCTCTCAACTCAACCCCACCCATCCTCGAAATGTGAAAATAATGTTCAGGAGAGAGATAGGTTCGTAAAGTTTAAACTATGACACATTCAAAAGTAATTTCAATAATTCGATTTATCGAAGGTTCGAAATGTTGAACAATTAATTAGGTCGAGCTATTTAGAAACCAATCAAAACCCCCTACAAAATTAATCATGCCTCAGTACGAGGTAACAATTTTGTGTGATTTCTGGGAAAAAGAAACGATTATCAATCAGAGTTCCATTTTAGTGGTTACAACTAATTAAAGATAAATATAACTAACTACTCAAATAGAAATGTAACTATCCATTTTGGTAACAAGATTTACACAAAAATCGGATAACCGATAATTGGGAAATTTGGAACCATGAAAAGCAATGGAAGGATTAAAAAGCAAGTGTGTTTCG
This sequence comes from Mischocyttarus mexicanus, assembly GCA_023678845.1. Classification (NCBI taxonomy): domain Eukaryota; kingdom Metazoa; phylum Arthropoda; class Insecta; order Hymenoptera; family Vespidae; genus Mischocyttarus; species Mischocyttarus mexicanus. The sequence goes on along the minus strand of JACGTP010000007.1, from coordinate 2,705,019 downwards.
TACAACAGTCTTCGTCGTCGTCGTCGTGCCCAACTCGTATCTCGATCAACGACGTAATTTATCGTTTTTCTGGGGCGTCGTTGCTTAGAGAGCAGAACCCTTCGTCTCTTGTGCCTGACTCACCACAACGTTTCTCGTTTCAGAGCAGCGTGAAATAAACGAGACGACTACTACGACTACTACGACTACGACGATGACGACGACGAACTTCGTTGGCCATGAGAGAGTCTAAAGTGTGAGAGAGAAAGAGAGAGAGAGAGTGTGTGTGTGTGTGTGTGTGTGAGAGAGACAGAGAGAAAAAAGAATTCTACATTTTTAACCCTCATCGTAGAGTCCTTCGCATTTCAATTTGTTTTGTTTTAAAATCTGTTTCTTCTCTTTGTTCCACGAAGATGGAATTATTTTCTTTTTTTGTTAATTCTTTCAAATAAGGTAATGGGAGAAATAAAGTATGAAGGTAATTCCAAGATTTCTTTTTACATATATTTAATCTAAGGTTTGCATTTAGATTAAAATTATTTTTATATATAATATTAACGAAGAAAAAAAATAACGTTAGGCTCGTATTTTGCATTAGTATTATGATTATACGAGTAAAATGAATAATTTTATATAAATATTAATATGACTTTACTTATTTCTTAATACTTTAAAAGTAAGAAAGTTTTTCTTTTCCCAGGGCCTACTACGGGAAATCGAAAGTAAAGCAATGGCGACCGTTGAATGACGCACCAAGATGGGGATTGGGGATTGATACCTGCCTCTGAGTATACTTCGGATAAGTACCGAGAATTATGAAACGATCGGAGCAAAAACTCGTGAGTCATCTTAACGTCTTTCCTGGCACATAGTTGCCACGTTTGTTCCACCATTTTCAGATTTCAACTAAATCATTTCTTCTATTCTCAAATCATTTTGTTTCTTCATCTTCTTACCGTCAAATTTCAACGAATAATAAACGAGATTTCTATTCACCCTGTGTAAAAGTTTAACCAATAAAAAAACAACGAGTATTTCCTTCATTCCATAAAATTTCAGCCAGTGAAAAAAAAAAAATTAGATTGTCAAGTATGAATGGAGCAAATTTCAATTCACTTATGTGTATTTTTTGCTCCATTTCATTCTTGACAACCTAATAAAAATAAAATGAAGATAATTTAATTGGAAGAAAAAAACACGATGCAATATTATGAAACATAAAAATTTGATATTCCGTTGACATGAAAGCTCGAAGAACGTTTTATACTTAAGATGCACGAACACGATGAAGCAATTTTCTAAAAGTTAAAATTTGATATAGAATATTTTCAACGTTAAAGTGTATCGACCTCCAAGATGGCGGATATGGAATAGACTTTTCAAGCAAGATAGAAGTATCTCCTTTTTAAAGGAGACCCTACTTCGTCTTTTGCTACTTCCCATTTCGAATGGCTCCTACCATTATTACTCTCCTGTTCTCCTAAATTTCACTAGGAAGGATTATTAGTTTAAACCCTGACAGAGATATTAAAGCGCGATAGGCACGCAAGATCGTCGAATACAAAGGAGGGATATCGAGGTATGGCTTGTTCAATGGCCTCTTCATTACGACACTCACAATGGTGCGCAAAATACTGCTGGCTGCTGTACGTTCTAACTATGCGTATAGGTCACCATCCTTTCTTTCTTTATCTCTCTCTCTTTCTCATTCTATTTTTTTTTCTATGTTCAAAATGGAAAAGAAGACCAAAAATACAACGAAATGACTTTTTATTCAAATACTTCGATAAAGTATTTTTTTTAAAGTATCTGATATTGTAAACTAAGAAAGAACAAAATATCAAGTTGGTGAATTTTACAATTTAAAAATGAAAACAATACACTTTTTTTCTCGTAAATATTTAAAATCCAAAGAAAGGAAAATGTATGAACAGAAGGATTTGATTTTTATCTGCATTGAAAATTTGATTAATTTGATTTTAAGGAAACATTGAGAAATTTGTTGGCCACTTAAGGAATTTGGACTAGCTGTATGCATTGTGAAACGTTAATGAACAATTACGATGGTCGATTAGGTAGCATGTGTAAGTAACGTTATAATATCATGGAACGATTTCAGGCTCGATAGGCCGACATGAATCTTGCGATCGGTCGATTACACCGTGTAACGCTTGAATTATAGACGCTGAGAAACCCAAGAGAGTAAGTTTGAGAGAGAGCTTAAAGACTGTAAATTGAAGGAAACTTTGATTACGTCTCCTAAACGCATCAAACGATAATCTAAACGTTAAACGACGAGTTATTACGAAAGAGGATATCATACCACGCATGATTTGTATGCAGAAAAAGTAGCTGATGATAAGAAGAAAAAAACATTTAAATTACCTCTTTGTTTCAAAGAACGTTTCATTTTATTCCAAAGTGGATACCGTGATATAAAAAGGTAACGTAGATGTGTAATTTGAAAGAACGAAAAGAAGGAATTATAATTCTTTTTCTTTTTCTGAAGAGATAAAACAAAAAAGGATAAGCTTCTTTCGAGCTTTAACAAACTAACGTACTTGGGATTATAAGAAATGAAAATATGAAGAAAAAGATAAATGAGAAGTTAACATACTCAATTAATGATTTCTTACGTGTCAAATTAATCTAAATAAAATTAGATAACAAAATATTGTATCATTCAGGATTTGAATTAACAATAAATAATGGTGTTACAAAGTAGGAAATCTTCGAATCTTCTTTTACCGTTATGAGATAAAATGAGAAAACTTTCTTTCATACTTTCTCTAACAAGCGTACATAGCAGTTATCAAAGAAAGAAAGAAAGAAAGTAGGGAAAAAGTAAAGATTTGAATTCGACATACTTAATAAATAGAAAATGCTGTTGCCATTCTTAAAATTGTATCAAATATAAAAGATAATGCAATAACAACTGCCAACGTGTAATAAAACATATTTGATCTTATCAAAGCAAAGTTTCCAATGAATGAAAAGTTATCTCATAAAAGTTGGATTAAGATTTATCGTGAGATAATCTTAAGAAAAGTTTGACAACAAAGTTCAATTAAAATTCGACATACCCAACACCAAAATGAACAATACACTACTCTAATAAGGAAAAATTCAAATTAACAAACACTGTCAACGTATCAAACATGATCCTATCAATTCAAAATCTGCAATGAACAGAATTAGATTATAACAGTGGGACCAATGTGTTTATTATTTCATAATAACAAAAAAGTAGCATACAGAAAAGTTGAATCAGAATTCGACACACTAAAGAAAAGTTCCATAGAATTACAAATTACTAATTGAAATGGCTCATTTTAGAACACACTTCTTTGAAGCAAAACTAATGAAACAATGAACTAATGAATAAGTCTTAATACCAATATATTTTTGATAGGATAGTCTATTAGTAATTCCTGTATTATGACGAGAAACCACTGTAAGTGGTTAGTCTTAATTTGTTAGTCTTAATTTCACTTATATAAGTTAGAAATATATATAAATATTATCTTTATTGCGAACTTTTTTGTTTATAATTAATATCTTTTGTGTGTTAAAATAAATATGTTAAAACTGTAAAAAAAAAAAACAAATTGAAATGAATAATGTTGATAATAAATCAAACACGAATCCCTATCAATCCAAAGTTAACAGTGAACAAAGTTACGTCATAAAAATATGACGAATGTTGATTGATCGGTAAGATAATTGGTAAGATAATCGGTAAGATGTTTGGATCGATTGGATATAAAATTCTTACCAATGTAGCATCACCGTTGGCTTTATCTCCATCTAGTATTCTCTGTCTGAGGGCGAGTCTTTCAAGGCTTGCTAGCCTGTAACTACCCCCAGCTTCTCTGTCTCTGCTCAGTCTTTCAGCAGCGCCACTCCCGTTCGATCCCGCGTTGAAACTCGACGTGTATTTCGGCAAAGTCGGAGGCGGCACTTGCCGTGGCTTCTCCCGATTCAACATCGAATTACTGCTGTAGAGGAACGACGAGTTGTTTGGTATCGTCCTCGTATTACCGCTAACGTTTATCGTTGCCGATTTTATTCCGTTACTTTGCGTTGATCCTGCCGAACCGTTTTGTTGATTTTCCGTAGACATCTTTCTTTTTCTTATATTTTACTTTTTTATTTTTTATTTAAATTACTACTTCACTGGCAGTAACAACCACCACCTTCTCCTCCTTTTCCACGACCTGTTGTTGTTGTTCTTCTTCTTCTGCGTTTTTTTTTTTGATCACGACGATCGTTCGATTACCTTTTGCAAGAGGGAAAGAAATATTTTCCTATCGATTTCTTTCTTTTAATTTAATTTTAACGAGTTATTAACAGTGGCATAACGAACGATCAAAAACCGGTTAACTTGGTATACGGTAAACTCGTATCTTCTTTTTTTTTTTTTTATAATTAGTTAGACGAAGTTATCCAAGTATTGTTGAAAATTAGCCCAGACATTGCGTCGACAAGACTTTAATTTATTTAATGAAAATTTTCTTTTAATATTCTAATATGAAAAGTATAATAAAAATACATCGAAGGAAAGATCAACGTTTGATTGGAGAAAAAAAGAAAATTAAATTTTTTCTCTCGAATAAAACGTAAATAATATTAAACAAAATATAATCAGAATGTTCGTTCCTACGCCACTGTATTTGAATAAACAATACTACAATCAAAAAGTTTCGTTCTAACTCGCACATTAGTTTCTCTCAATACACCGAGAATAATAAAATATTTCATTTACAGATATTCCACACACGCTTGATATTATTTCACATCTTCGTCTAATATTTTTCTCTTGACATATTGAAAAAAGGTTTCCGGTGTAGACGATCAAATATAAACTCCTGGCTTTTAGTGAACGTCGCTGAACTTTGACATTAAAAAAAAGGTTTCAATTTAAGATAAATAAGTCCCTTTCCGAAATAATTTATCATTTTCTTTTTTTGGGGGTTTTTTTTTTACGGTAACTTTTCTAAAGATAACCTCAATTTAATCTTCTCTCTCGATCGAGATTATCAAACTGTATCCAACGATAAAAAAAAATGATAAGAAAATCACCAATAACGTTGAACCAATGCAAACAAACAAAATGAACTATCTTACGATAATGCGCGCGTGCGCGTAAACGCGTAAAACGTGCTTTCAATTATTGGATATTAATTCTCTATGAAAAGCTGAATTTGTTTATTTAAAAATAAATATAATTATGATATTGTAAAATCAACGATTTGAAAAAAAGAACAAAATTACCGGAAAGTATAAACGAAAATAACGTAAGAGGCACCCATCGAGAATCAATTAGATACAAATTTAATTATCCTAAAAATTCTGTTCAACTCGATAAATAATTAAAAATAATAAAAATAAAAATACAATGAAAAATAATATTCGATCGTAATATCGAGAAACATGAATGGGTCTAAGAAAGATAATATTGGTGATTGATCAAATGCGTAAAAACACGGTGACGTATCGCATAAATAAATTTTACCATAAAATAAAAAATAATATTAAGTTAATGGAAAAAAAATGTCAGATTATACCATTGAATCGTGGCCAAAAATCTCGACAATTTTTGTCCACTAGGCGAATATAAAAAATAAAATTCATGATAATATCGAGAAACTTGAATGCGTGTTAGAAAGGGTAATCCATGATAGACACTTACGGTGTTGGATCCGATGAGTTAAGGGCGCGTGTATGTGTCACCACACACGTACCGGGGTACGTGTGAGAAGAGAAAGAGAGAGAAGAAAATATATATATATATATATATCAACCACAGAATAGAGATAGAAAAGAAGACAAGAAGAAGACGATCGACCGTCTAAGGTTGGAGAAGAAAAATAAAACAGAGATAGGAGTGTCCAATACTCTCAACACACACATTTAACACACAAAGATGCTTTTAAACTTCAATATATGTATATATATATATATTATATTGTGTGTGTGTGTGTGTTGGTGGGTGTACTGTCTGTTTTCAGTTTAGTGAGAAACGAAACCTCTCAAGTTAAATTCCACAAGATTATTTTTTCAATGAAAAATAAAAAAAAAAGGAAGTGGAAGATGCACGCTGGGAACTCGATGGTGTCCCGTAAACGTGTCCTGTTCTTACTCTCTACACCCTTACTCTATATTTCTCTCTCTCTCTCTCTCTTTCTTTTTCTTTCTTTACTTCTTATTCTCTGTTTTGATTTATTTCTCTTGAAAAGCTTCCAAGCAAAAGCTTCACGAACGATCGTATTGCCGGCGTTGTTGATTCACACCATAGCCGAATAATTGCCGGCTGAACGTGGTTAAGATCACCACTCTCACTTTTTCGCTCATCGTTCAACAATTTAACGCTATTATTATTATTATTATTGTTAATTTTCTTTTAAAATATAAAGAACAATTGTTAATACAAATATACTTTAACTATAAGTCCCTATACTTATTATCACACTCTCTTCATCCAATACTCCAACGATCTTTTTTAATTTTTTTTTCTTATTTATTTAAATAAAAAAAAAAAGGAAAGTAAAGAACAGAAAATTAAAGAATAAATTTTTTGTTTAAGTATTATCTCTATGTGGTAATTTATATATATATTGATATGTGTTATTTTCTATTGACGCACGGTAATATTGGAAGAGTATACGCGATACACGAGGAAGAAAAACTCCACCCTAAGAAAAGACCGGTTAAGAGCGTCCTACCTCCGAGTAGGTTCTCAATGCGACTGCCAGAACGACCACGCCTGACGCAGCTGCCGAGTATGGTGGGGGATAGAAAGAAGCCTCGATTACCCCCAGCCCTCGCCAGATGGACCCACTCTCGACCGGCTAACATTGCTACCAACGCTAACTTGTTGAAAACCTAACCTTTCTTTTAACGAATAATGCATCCGAATTGATTTCACACACACACACACACACAAACACACAAATATATAGGAACATGCATTCGGTGTCTCTCTGAGACTCCTGACCTCCATTCGAAAAGATTTAACAATTCGATCGATTATGTTCATCAAATATTCATGAAGATTATGATTTAAGGATATTCGATAGAAGTCTGCCCGAAGAAAGAATGAATAATATTCATGAGAATAATAATAATAATAATAATAATAATAATAATAATAATAATTATTATTATTATTTTCTATACCTTTGTATATGTTTTTATTTGCATCATACACCAAGTGTAATTGAACAAGATTTAAATTTATTTAATCGCGTTGTGTTGGTAGTATGTTGAATTTCTTACATCTCTTTGTTGTCAGCCAATCAGCCAAATACGACGACGACCAATGGCGTCGCTTCTTCTTTTCTCCAATTTTAAAGCACAAAGAAAGTACTGTCGAATATAAAAAGAAAGAACGCATGCGTAGTCCTAATAATTGCTTTTAAAGAACTATTTTTGTTTAAATAAATTCACGTTGTGAAGTATTTTTTATCATTAGATTCCAATTTATTATTCTTTCAAGTTTTCTCGTTATTGTAATATCCAATTGACCTAACACTTTCTTTTCTTTTTCTTCTAATTTATAATACAAACGACATCTCCCTAAATCTCGTACATAAAACTCATATTTATTTTTAAAACCTGTCTTATTTTTATTGTTAATTTTAATTAATTCGTGATAAGAAACAAATCAAAAATATCCGGAAAGATATCTTAAACAGACTTTGCGATTTAAGTTTCTTCTTATTTTTTTTTTTTCTTTTCAATATCTCAGACTTCATTTTCACGTTAAAAAATGGGAGAGAAAATTTGAATAGCAGAGAGTAAAAGAAAGAGATTGTCAGAAACATTGCCCGAGGATATGAAGCAATAGTAATAGTAATAGTAATAGTAGTAGTAGAAGTAGTAGTAGGATGATCAAGAACGTTTAATCTTTCTTCTACGTGGTAGTTAACATAAATTCTCTGAACTGCACTCGCTTCCTCCAATTAATAAAACGTAAAAGGGGGTCATTTTTATCATCACTGTTTAATATCTCTTTTCTTCTTGATAATAAAATAACTTCCGCGTGTATCAACAATATTATGAAATAAATATATACCTCCTAACTCACATATTTATTATCGAACGTGTATCTTCTTATTGGTATAATACAAAATATCAAATCTATACCATTTCAACTTCAAGTTGGGACTAAACAATTTGAAATTGAAATGGTATAGAATAATATAATTAATTAAATTTATAAATAATATATAAACATTAGGTAAAACCGTAAAGTAATAAACTTTCTGGGGGCATATCAACCCACTGAACATAAAAAACGTCAATTTTCAAAAATGACGTAAATCGTACGTCATATTAACGTTTTGTGTTCACTGAGAATATTGGTTTATCATTTATCAACCAATCAGAATCTACTTCTAAATCGTGTCAAAGAAAAATTAATGACGACATTACTTTTCGATCTACCTAATATAAAAGAAAAAGTTCTTTCAATAAAAATTCTAATCATAAATATCGTAAAAGAATAATTTTCTATACATCTATCTATTCTCGAAAATATTAATTAAAGAAATATATTATATCTATTTGAATAATAAATATATTTGATTCGAAAGATATTGAATAATTAAAAAAGTGTTAGTATTTGAAGCAGAGTTGTTGAAAAACGTTTTACGAGCACTCCAAGATCGAATAAAATACGTTTAGGGTTGGTGGTGCATGTTTCTATAATAACTGACATCTAACAACTTTTATTGGCACGTTAATTCAAGTTAGATAAATATAAACGCGTGAGGTTAACCGAATATAAACATCATGCAAACTTTCGTGTTTTCTTCTTCTTCTTCTTCTTTATATTTTTATTTCTTATACTTTCTTTCCCGAAAGAAGAGAGAGAGAGACAGAGAGAGAAAGAGGCTGAAATTAGTAAAGTTACGATTCGTATCTTCGTAACTTTGAAATAGCAGAAACAGAAGTAGCATGGGAAGTAGTATGAGAAGTAGCAGCAGGAAAAGCTTCTTTTCTGTTCACAGTTTTTGTTTATTTTTCTACTATAAAGTAGAGAGAGAGAGAGAGAGAGAGAAAAGAGGTCGTTAAATCTTTTCTTTCGTTCTCTTTAACTCTTTTCGAAGAAAGACAGCCTAAATGATCCTACTCAAAACGGGTTGCATACTATCTGGAGTAGTATTTGTTTTTCCTACGCACGTAACACAAAGTTCTCTACAATTATTTAGATTTTTATTTCAAAGATTTAACAAAAAGCAAATGCTTTTAATAAAATTTACTTATTTTTTATTCGTAAATATATTTTCTTCATTCAGGTTGTCAAGTATAAAATGGAGCAAAACAATGCACATAATTAGAAGAAAAATTAGAAATTAGATTCAATAAGTAATCTCGATTACTTATAATTAAAAAAAAATTAAAATTAAAATCTATTTTTTAATCTCACGTAGATCATATATAAAAGATAAATAGATAATAATAAATATATTCGTGACACAGATAAATTGATCGGTTGAGATCCACTGTATTATTTAACCGTAATAAATTACCGATATATAGGTGCATATATTTAATATATATATATATATAGATACATATAAATCGCGTTCGACATTGCTTAATGGAGAATTTTTCAACTCGGTCGTAACCGATTTAAGACGTGTTTGCGATAACAATGAGGAATGAAGTAAAAGATAAAAAAAAAAGCTTGAAGAAGAAAAATGGCACACGTCCGATCATAGGTAAAGCGTTCGTTCATTCGATCGCATATAACAGTACGAGAATGTATACACGTTACATACTTCTATGTTGATATAAGCTCCAATTCCAATTAAGGCTACAATGATACTTTAAGTATTCTGCTACGTGCTTCCTAGCGACGCATAAGAATACCAATCGGTTATTTCAAAGTTACTACAACGATCCTTGATACCTCGTGGAAATGAAATCGTTTAGGGTGATCTATGTTAATATTTTGTTTAATCACCTTTACAAACAAATTTATATTTTGATTTTATGTTCATAGGAATATTTGCATTATAGAAAATACAAATTGTTTCTTGTTAAATTTGTTAACGTTAGATTGGGAGTATAAATTTGTTCGATACAATTTATTATAATAAAAATAAATAAATAAATAAAGTAATAATTCATATGCGTGTTAAATAGACGTAAAATATAACAAATATAATATCGTGTAGAAACTTTAATCTCCTGGCAATGTATTATCAAAGTGCAGACCGAAGTTATCGGAATATAACGGCGCAGTGTCACTACTCACAACGTTTCCTGTAAAACTATGTATAAGTCACGTGCTAGGAAAAAATATACGAGGCTGAATTTCCGTTATAGAACATACAGAAAATATTATTATCTTATGCAGGTAGTAATACCTAGCTTGCCTTATCTCTTACGATCTATGATATTAATAATAATGCACGAACTGATTCAAAACTAATGTACTAATAATTATTCTTATAAACGAGATATAAAAATATAGGATGCATATGTACATATATGTACACATATGTACGAAAGGGTTTTCCAAATCATTTGTTGATTTCAATGAAAATCAAATAATGAACATAAAAAGAACCATTTTTAAATTATCTCGAATTTTATCATCGTAAAAATATCGATCAGGAAAATTACAAAGATATCGTTGAAAGAGTCACACTTGATATGAAGAATAAAACCGAAGAAACATAAATTTATAAAATATTCGTTTATATTTAATTCGTGACAATCTGATCGTAGAAATTGATTCTTTAAAAAAAAAAATGTATTATTCAAGCCCCATGATATGGAATAATAACTAAATGTAGAAATATAAATTTATAATGTTAGATTGTCATTTGCGATAAAATCCAGTCGTATACAAAAAATAAATGGTTCTTATTTTAAAATTTATTATTCAAAAACTGTTCAACGTGAAGCATACAAACGTAATAAACATAAATTTAAAATAAAACAACCTTCGATATTATAATTTTGGAATATCTTATTTACTAACTTATTTTTGTATTTAAATCCATGATTCTAAAGTCACGTGATACGAAGAAATAAAAATAAAAGCGCAGTGAACATAAATTGGGAAGGGGGAGAAAGAAAAAAGTATGTTCGACTACCTGTGGTGAAGAATTTTTCTGCTGAAGATCGTATTTGGCAAGTACCGCCGGATTCAAACGACGTCTTGACGCTGTCGTAGACGACATTTTAACGATCCTATAAAAAAAAACTCTAGCACACCGTTTTTGTTCCAACTACAGAGACAACACGCGACACACGTTGTATGCACCAGGAAAGTAAAAAAAAAAAACAAACTATGACTATTGCTGCAACTACGATACGATGTATTTCATTGATTTCACTTGAAAATAAACCACTGCCATTACACGTTTGCGTTACAAATCGAGAACACGTTATTTAAAATACGATAATTGTTTCTTTTATTATTATTTTATTCTTGAAGAAAAATACTGTCTAATCGCAAAATTCCCTTTTATATTTTAAAAACCAACAAAAATTTGTACACACGCGCGGCGCACAAATAAACTCACCGTAAATTTTATTCGATTCAAAACAACTTTTCTTTTATTTTCTTAAATTATTTAATTTTATTTATCGATGCGAACGAATAACAAAACAAAATGGGCTGATATTATTATTCGATATGTTTTACAATTTTTATGTCCTATGTTTTATACAAATAAATGTACGCGATTAAAAAATATACCAAATGTGGTTGTTTTCAGTACACTATGACGACTAATCGCGGTATTATAAATGCACAAATGTATATATATCGAATCAACTGTTTCCGAGTAATGAACGATTATACTTAACCACATCCATGCGTTCTAAATGTTTATCGAATGTTTCATCTTTTCAATGATACGAAATAAAAATTTTTGAAAACGTTCCAAACAACGAATAATATTCGTACACGAAAAGAAATAATTTATTTTGAAATTCTTCAACGATTCATTTTAAATAACATAGAAATATTTTTCTTAACTTCGTGATTATTTATATTTCGTAAAAAAATTTAACCAAACAAATAAAAAAAAAAACAAGAGAAATTTAATCACAGAAAAATTAGATAAACACACTAACGTTAATTTTAAATTTAATTCAATACACGATTATAAAGTAAATAAAAAAATAAAAATTAAATTACAAGGATGTCACGCTTATTTTCATGAGACACTTTTAACAAACAATGAGAAAAAATTATGGTATTATTTAAATGAAATAATAAAAATAGGAAAATTAATAGATTTCCCAATATAAAATAAAAACTTTGAATCCTTGAGAAAAAAAGATTGATGAATGATGTGATTTTGTTTTAAAAATATATATATATAAAAGAGAATAAAAAGAAGAAATTGTCAAGATGACGAAGAATATAAACCGAGAGTTTTTGACGTGTAGAATGAAACAGCGATCGGAATGCGACTAGTCTTATCAGAAACTTACCGCTGCCGTTGTGCCCAAGTTGTCCATGACGTTAGTGACGTAGCCAAGGTCATTGTAACCATCATAACCGTTGTAGTCGTGTTGTAGTCATCGTAGTCATAGTTGTCGTCGTCATTATCGTCATCGTTGTCACCAATGTGGGGTGTCACGTGATTGACCAGCATCCGCATCATTGGTACCGGAAACAAGTGCAGAGTACGAGTGGGAAGAAGGGATCGATGATATGGTGAACAAATGATAAGGATGATAAGGAATGGATCAAACGAGGAATAGAAACAAGTATTGCGATTGTTAGTTTCGTTTTAAGTATAAAAGAAAAATTTATATTTTTTATTAAAAATAATATATTAGACTGTCAAGTATGAAATGAAGCAAAAAATGCACCTAATTGAATTGAGAATTTGCTCCATTTCGTACTTGACGACATAATAATATATTCAACAAATTCAATAAAATTTTATCATGCAGTAATTGGATATTTGTGGCAATAATTACATCAGTTGATTGATTGTACAGTGAGTTAAAAAAAAATTCATATCTTATGATTTATTTTATAATACAAATAATTCTAATATAATATAAATGATTAAATAAATTTTGTTCTTTAATTTTTATATTTACAATCAGTCCCACTGTCATAATTAACGGTACGGATAATTAATAATCAATAAATTATATTGAATGATATATTTTACTATTGCATTAATATTATATTAATCATTTTCTAATAAGTACTTTGAAATAAAAATATTTATTAATACTTTTCGTGCATGCGCGAATAAGTGCTTGTGCGTGCGTGTGAATGATTTTATTTATTTTCTTATTATAATTTTATTTGGTTTTATTTTCTTTTTGTTTCTTCTTTTTCCTTTCTGTTGTACCTAACAAAGTAACCTTGTATGCGATGATGTAACGTAAATGTTTTATCGGGAAAAACACGTTTTATTTCCTATTGCCTATTAGTAGTTGAAATAGAACAGAACACGATGGAAACGTCAATTACTTATCTATTTGGCACATTCGTTTTTGAACATACGTAGTTAGAAAATTTTGTAGTGCATTTATACACGAGTTGGTAGCATATTATATTTATAATTTGGTATAGCTTAAACACATATTTAAATATTTCAATTCTTAAACTTTAAAGCAAGAGAATGAATATTAATAAATAAAATAAAAAATATATTTCATTATTCTAATTTAAATAAAAAAATATTATTTATTTAATAATAATAATTAGAAGATAACAATAATGTGAAACTTATATCACAATCGTCCAAAAAAATGTTTTCGTCCGATAAAGTAGTAGTTAATTAAAATGATTTAATTATTCCTAAGATATTTATAAAATAGAACGAACTTTCAGTCGAATAAAATGAACTAATTATTATATAGAAAAGAGAAGCTGATTAAAATGATCTTCCAATGAAATTGATCTTTCTATTAAATAAACATAAGATTATATATATTGTGAAAGGTCGTCTTTGAAATATCAAACAAATAATTCCATCTCCTCGTGCTTTTCTTGTCTTGTTAAATCTCGCCACTTTAAACGTTAGCCCGGAGTTTAATTGATATAGCTATCGTCGAGATCCAACGAATGAATAGAATCTTCTTGGACCACTTAAGAATCTCCAATAGAATGGAATTTTCTGACAAAAGTTTCTTTACAATAGCTACTTCTCTTTGATATGCTGACTCTAATTCAAAGTATTTTGTTTGTTTTTTCTTTTTTTTTTTACACGCGTATTAGTTAACACATTAAACTTGATCTTCAGAAAGCGTGTACCACCGGTGATACACGAAGACATATTTATTTAATGTGCTGAAAACATATGTTTATGAAAAAATTTTAGTCTATAAAATATATTTCTACCAAAAGAATTAGACAAGATGTAATGAAATATTTTTTGATAATATAACAATCATTAGTCAAAATATCAAATGACCTGAACGACAAGTCAAGGAACGTGTTAAATAAAATTCTAAAATTTGATTTGTCTCTTTGTTTAAAGTTAAAAGAAGATTATTCTAAAGTAACAATAATATTTTTTAAATAATAATTGTTACTATTATACTTATAATTCTTGAATAATTTCATTAGTCTTTGTACCTCATTATCTGAATAAAATTAAAGATAGACGAGATAAAATTCGCACCAGCACGTACCCTAACATCATTTGGTATTCTACAGCAACTCTTTATATATATATATATATATACATTCATTTACTATACTTAGAGAAGAAAGACGTTGAATGCACAGGTCAGTGATGTTTTTTACTTATTTAAACGGTGCGGAAGAAGTATCTTAGATAATACGGCTTATGCATTACCGTGACTGATTCTACTTTTCAACATTTTCTCCCTATTTCTTTTTTCTTTTTATGTAATAAAAATTCACGACGAATGGGAGATCTATGATATAACCAACCTTTTTCTTCTCTCTTATCTTCCTTCTTTTTATTTTACATTTCTAAGTAAGATAAACTAATTCCCTTCGTTAATTCCAAACATTTATTTCAAGATTTTTCAAAAAAAGAAAATAATAATAAATAGAAAATGCTTTCTAAAACAAAGTTTCATTGAGATAGATGAAATTTCAGATTTAAACGATTACATAAAATAATACTGTCATTAATTATACATTTATATAATTCATTAATTATTTATTTATTTATTTTTACTCGGATGGTATTCGTTGAGATAATTCTTACGTTTTTTTTTTCTTTTTTATCGGACAAATAATTTCGAAATAAAATGGAATTTAATCGAGAACAAAATACCTGTATTCTTTCCTAGTTCGATCAAGATAATCGTGCTGTTTCTCGTTACGATGTGAGAAGAATGTAAAATGAAACTAGTAACTTCTACGACGACGACCAGTGTAGAATAATAGTATAGGGTTACATGGTTAAAGGCAACGAGCCACTTTACAGAATACAATGGTGTAATCATAAGGCGTAGAAATTGTTGAATGGGGCCATTACAAATTTTGATCAAAGGGTGAAGGGAATGAGGGATTTTATTGTATATACGATCAGATATTATCATTTCTTATTTATACGTAGGTGGGTTGAAAACATTTGACTTCTTAATACAGAAATAATTCATTCTTTTATCAAACAAATTTATTTTTATTTCAAAACTTTGCTGCAACCAACCCTCGTATAAATATTTCGTGTTTATTTTTGAAATTTGTGCACAAATCTACGTACCTAATACAAAAATCAAATCAAATCAAATGTAATAACAAATGAATGATAATAGTTATATAAAATATATTTTTTTGTTATATCCAAATAAATTAATGAAATATATAAAATGACAAAATATACAGATGTCAAACAAAAAGGAAAAGATAATTGATTACTATAGATGTTATTAAAGATAAAAATGTATCGAACACTCAAAGAAATTTATTTATCTAATCTTAATGAAACGAAAAGAGGAAAAAAAAGGAAAAAAAAATATGTATAATAAAATGTCACAAATTCTAACCTTTAAATATAAACATTGTTTGAAATTCGAACAATTTTGATTTTAACACGAGAGTAGTTACATGTAAATGTAGTGTAAGTATATACATACATATACATACATACATACATACATAGGTAGGTATGAACGTTAACACGTAATTATGGAATTAGTGCATTGGTGCGACTTCTGAGACGAACGAAGCTCTCGGTTATTTAGAGGTTAGGTCGGACGCCGTATCGACCGGGCATGCGGAGCGCTGCGTATCGATGAGGAAAGTCAAAGAAATAAAAAGACGAAAGAAAAAAAGCCAATTGCCGAGTTTCAAAATGGTCGACGATGTCTCGGAACGTAAATGCAAGGTGAATGCAAAGAAAAAAAAAAAAAAGGAAAGAGAACATAAAAATACAAATAAAACATTACGTTACGTTGCGTTGTTGTTTCACGTGCATACCGGCACAAAATATTAGTGCACCTTGTAGATTTTCTTTATAAAACACTATACTTATTACGTATGTGAATAAATAATAACATCGACGATAATTCATTCAACACAACATAACAATAACAATAACAAACAACAACAATAATATAATATGATCAATCATTGGATTTCGAATTTGTTTCTTTTTTTTCTGTAGAGATATAGAAGTTTTTTTAAATTAATTAATTGAATTAATACTCACCACTTCTCTGCATTTTTTCCCCGAAGGATAAGAGTTTTAACGTTGTTGTTCTTTAATCATAACTTAAAACGGGTGTGTCACATGAAAAAGTAAACGTATATTTAATGTCTTTTTACTCTGTCTCTTTTTCTCTCTCACAAATACACAACATATATACACGCAGAGAGTTTCTCTTATTATTTCTTTTTCTTTTTCGTTGTCCCCACTTTTTCTATCTTCCTCTGTCTCTCTTTCTCTTTCTCCGGCGAAAACACGCGCAAGATGGCGATGATCTCGAACGCCGTTAACGAATAACAAAGATTGTAATTTATCAAATTAACTTATTACTAACGTGTAACACGAGAAACTAAACGAAGAAGTATACATTCACGTATTCGGGGTAAGTTTTGAAATACTATTCAGGATTGGAGAAAATTAAATATTATGAAGACCCATGCGCGTGCAATGTGTGTACTAAAACGAACGGACAACTACGAGATCCAGGCAATACGATTGGACCGTATATTACACGAGGAGTACAGTTAACACTAGTTTACCAGAGGCGCGGGATGTTCCTTTTCAAGAGAACACTCTCTTACTATTTCTTTCTTTCTTTCATATGTATGTAATATGTTTCTCTTTCTCACTACCAATCACTGCTCGGTATTCCCTTCGAAAGATCAATTGCGCATGCTCGGTCGTCGCCATCTTATAAACTGTTACTATAGCAACTGAGGTGATGGTAAACAAACAAAATTTAATAAAGTTACATGAAAATCAGATGACTAGTTTTGATTTTCATTTAAGAATTTGGCATCAAAATGTTTTAATCGTTCACTGGTTCGGGTTCATGTAACATTTATTTATATGATATTATTATTACACAATATTCTTAAAGACATTTTTATTACTTAAAATCGTATAGTGTCATCTATTAAACGAACAAAACTGCACATAAATATTGCTACATGGCAGTTTGTTTTTTACTTATTGTTGCTATCCTAGCACGTTAAGAAGAAAACAATCTGAACATTTTATAATCATATTTACATGTGTTCTAGCTTTTATTAGGGAAGAGAAATCATTTGTCTAAATTGATATGTATTTTGTTCCCTGCGAATAACATTAATTAGTGATAAATTATTATATTAATAATAATAATAATAAAAATAAATATAATAATAATAATAATAATAATAATATATATTTATTATATTTATTTTTTAATTATTATATTTTGATATTATTGATAATGCTAAAAATATCTTTGTTCGCATATTTCTTCATTTTAACGTGTCTCTTTGTAAATAAGATTCATATAAAATAGAAGAGTTTTTCTTTACATAATAGATATGACCTTTCTTGTTAATTACATGAAATATTAATATTATTATTAAATGGAATAATGTTAAATAAATCTGCAAGTGAGAAGTATACGTTTACATAAATAGTTAGTTATCAAATAAAATTAGTAAAATATAAGACTGATATAAGATATTGATATAGTAAATTTCTTACTATGAAAAACTTGTACCATAAAAGTTAATTGAAGTTAATAAAACTCTACTTTTATATAATAAATATATAACAGTTTAAATACTTAAATATTTCATTATTCCGATGAAGATGATATTGATGATGTTATTGTGCAAATCATTTGTTGCTGTATTATCTCTTTCTTAATTCTATATGAATTTTTCAGATGAATTATTTTTATACTATTTTCACGATAAAATTGTAAGTACGATGAACACCACATTATTTTTTAAAAAGAAAGAAAAGGAAAGAGAGCAGTTAATACTTAATAAAGTAAAAAATTAGTTAAGATGCTGTAAAATCAAACAATGGCACTGTTAATGGCGGCAAAGGTGGTAGATTCAGCGAATGCGTATTTTCTGTTCTAGTCTCATCATTAGGACTTACAGATACAGTACGCAAACGTTCTTTCAATTGTGTTACTTCTTTTTCCTTAGCTTCTAGTTGAACTAGCAAGGTTTCAACGAGGCTGCGTAGATGAGAATTAATAGTTTTTAATTCTTCTATTACTGTGGTGGTATCTTTAGGATGTTTTGATGTATTACTACTTTCTGTTTCTGGTACTAAAATCAAGCTTAACAAACTATCTTGTTCTTGGATAGTTTTAAATATAGCTTGACGCAATGAACCATCATTTTTATTAAACATAGGTTCTGTTGAATTTCCCCTTTCGTTTTGTTTAGATATTTGCTTAGAATTTCTCTTTTTAATTTCTAAATCAATCTTATATTCTTCATAGTGTGCATGCTTCATCCTGAGATATAAAAAGAAAGAAAAATGAAAAAATTAATTCACAATTCATATCCTTTCTTCTCTTTTTCTTAGCATTTATAAATATCGACAAAGATTATAATAGAAATAATTTATTTACCTAACAATAGCTGCTTGTCTTTTGTGATAATCTTGTTGAAGTGCAAGAGATTCTAAAGTTTCAACCGTGTGTACAGATCCGGAGAAAGGCATATAACTTTGACTATTTATGATTGAAGGTTCAGATTTATTACAACTGGATTGAAGTTTTATAAATGCCTTTGTTAGAAGATCAGCAACAGCTTCGTGACACTCTGCAGCTTCCTCAAAACGTCCTTCTCTTAGATATGCTTCGGCCCTTCTTTGCCGTACGTGTGCCTTAAAAATGCAAATAATAAAAATTCACAGGGATGTCAAGCAAAACAATACAGAAAAAAAAAAGAAAATAAAACCTTAATATACTAAAATCTTTATCTATGAGTTCATGACTTAACAAATTTATTCCTAAAATGAAAGTATTTAGTTATGCAGTATTTGTATCGTTAATCATTTTGACTTGTCAAGTTTTAAAATAAAATATCATATCTTAGCTTTTAATTGGAATACGAATAACAGGTATAAACCAAATAATTATCAATCCTGTTTATAAATATACAAAGAATAAATCTTATATCGTTATACTAAAAAAACCTCAGCAATATTATCTACTGTAAGTTATGAATATAAAAGAAGAACAGTATTAAATCTATTAAAATATTAAATAATACTATAAAGTTCCACAATGTTAATTCGTCATAAATCATTTTAAAAAATAATTCACTTTTGTTTACTTATATTGAAATTTACAAATTTAAATGGATGGTAATTTATGAACTAAATTATTAACACTGAATATCGTTTATGTATTTATAGGTTTAAATTCTTCGACTTGATTGAATTCCTTTGTATGCAAGAAGTAAATATATGGTACAACATTGAACTGATAGTCATGGTTGTTCTGATTGTTAATAAAAAAAATATATTCAAGTGTACAAATTGACCTTCAGATAATTTTCAATTAGATATGAATATATATATTCAATGATATTATTTATAAGGTTGTCTTCATAGCTTACATTGCTTTATTTCAAAACATTATAGTTCTTATCGTCTTTAATGAATTTTTATCTACATATATATATATATATATTTTAAAGATAATAATACAGAAAGTAATACGTAGAATATAGGAATTTTATTTCTTGTTGATATTTCTATTGTTGAAGATTGTAATTTAAATTACTTTTCTTAGTTTAGGTTATAAAATTAAACAAAATTACAACCAATCAAAATAAATAATTGCAAACAAGGTATTTGAGACAATAGAGAATTTCAAATGACATTATCACACAATATAAATTATTAATAAAATATTGTATAACAAAGTTTCTCTTATTAAAATGAATGCGTATAAAGGATCTTCCAATCATGAACTTTCAAAATATTTGGATAAATAAAAATAACATAGTTTACTTCATGATAATAATTATATTTTGAAGTAAAATATATCTGTCATTTACTGTTATCTCTTTAGTAACAACGCTCTAAATTTCTAATTGTAAAACAAATATCACTGCACTATATTAGTTTGACAG
This sequence comes from Mischocyttarus mexicanus, assembly GCA_023678845.1. Lineage (NCBI taxonomy): Eukaryota > Metazoa > Arthropoda > Insecta > Hymenoptera > Vespidae > Mischocyttarus > Mischocyttarus mexicanus. Next base: position 2,684,510 of record JACGTP010000007.1, on the reverse strand, counting down.
TGATTGTTCTTGATTAACATTTGTCGCTGTAAAATCTTTTGTTTCATTTTACTATCATTGACTAGTAGATTAATTAGACTTTATAATGATAGATAATAAGAATTGGATATTAGAGATGCACATATCTTGATTTGCAATGCATCGTATTAAAAAAAGAAATTAAGAAAATAAAAGGATACCAAAAATTGATAAAATAAAAAAATGTATTATCCATGAAGTTAGAAACATTAAAACAATACATTCAACTAGTTCTAACAAATAAAATACAAGTAATAAACAAATATGATAAATAAATATATCAAATAACTGTAGCAAAATAATTTGGAAAAATATAAATGAAATAAAAATGGAGGGAAAAAATAGAAGGAAAGAAAAAATGTAATTAAAAATTATTTACAAATAAATATAACAACGTGATGATAAAAAGAGAAAGATAAAAAAAATAAAATAATCTTTGAATGATTTATCTGTGTACAATGGGAGGAGACATAAATCGAAATCGAAAAAAACATTCATTCCGAATAATAAAGCGTCTGATGGTACTCACCAGGTTCAAGGCAGAAGCCTCCATGACTGATCAGCTGATCGAACGATAGAAAGAAAACAGAATAAAACACACACCTCGTTATCAACCGCAGGAGCTTATTCGAGTTGTATCAATTGAGTAGTTTGTTCCAATGTTTTGGTATAGTTACTTGTAATTGCCACAAGGTGGCGGTAGTTGTACACGTCAAACCAAATAGATTTAACTTCATGACGTTTAGTTACATCAAATTTATTATTCAAAGGGTTTCTTTTTGTTAATTACATAACACATTTTAATTCCTTTTACATCTCCATTATTTCGGATCGTCAAGATTAATCATGGTATGTTTTATATTTAAATAATCTTAAATTTTTTTTTTTAACATCGATCTTATTGCATTTATATAAAAATTCGATTTAAAATAAATTATTATAATAACTACATCATAACCTAATACGTAATCTTATATTTAATCTAATACGAGGAAATCATTTGCATAAAAGAATATTTATTTTTCTTTTCCCTTATTTTTCTTTTTTATTTTTTATTGGATTTATTTCCTCGTATTAGGCTAATTACTTCGATCGCGTGTCATTCGCTCGTTAAGGGATACACGTATATATATATGCATGGATGTTTGTATGTAGTATGTATTTATAAAATTTTGGGGTATTTGTATATTTTTACTTTTTTTAGTTTTAATNTCGTCAAGATTAATCATGGTATGTTTTATATTTAAATAATCTTAAATTTTTTTTTTTAACATCGATCTTATTGCATTTATATAAAAATTCGATTTAAAATAAATTATTATAATAACTACATCATAACCTAATACGTAATCTTATATTTAATCTAATACGAGGAAATCATTTGCATAAAAGAATATTTATTTTTCTTTTCCCTTATTTTTCTTTTTTATTTTTTATTGGATTTATTTCCTCGTATTAGGCTAATTACTTCGATCGCGTGTCATTCGCTCGTTAAGGGATACACGTATATATATATGCATGGATGTTTGTATGTAGTATGTATTTATAAAATTTTGGGGTATTTGTATATTTTTACTTTTTTTAGTTTTAATACAAATTTTCTACGATATTCGATAATTTTTAATTAAAACATAGATTTACACCTATATAAAAATAAATATCAAAAAATATAATTACAAAATATAATATATATATATATATAATAATGTGTTGTGTAAAGTATGAGTAAATAAATATAAGTAAAGTATAGATTCAATCAAGCTATTACAGAGCCGATTACAGTCACATACATTATCATGATTCACACTTCGATGTTACTACGTTGTAAGGCAACTTTACGGTCGTTGGGACTTCTTCCTTGCACATAAAAGGCGAGAAGAAATTAAGCGCGGACGATCATAATGACTAAGCCCAATGGAAATATTATAATGAAGAGGAATTATTAGAAGTATTGTAATATTTATATACATATATATTTCTACATGCTAAATTTATTTCAAACTTTATTATCATACATATATGAATAATTCATACTTTTAATTATTATATTTATATTTATATATATTTTTTTTTTTAATTTGATGCATAAATTAGTATATATTTCAGACTTATAAATAGACTTATAAATAGACTTATAAATATTATTATTATTATTTATTAATAGTCATTTTTGCCCAAAGGCTTGAAAATTAATTTGAAGAATAACATATATAGATAAAATTAGGTGTTTACCGTATATTATAAAGAAAGTATAATATCTTTAGGGATCCTTGATTGTGCTAATTAAATTTCATTATTACATTATGAATTATTCATAAGAATTGTTCATATTGTATATGATATCATGTAATATCTTACACGTGAATGGGATTGACAAGTTTTAAGTCTTAAAAAAAAAAAATACACTTAATAAAAAGAAAGGTTTGACCAATACAAAAAATTGTTTTTATATTAGGCTCATAACTTTTCAACCCATCCGTATACATTATCTTTTTAATAAGAATAATTTAAATTAGATAATTAATTAATCGAATATAATAATAATAATTATTATTATTATTATTATTATCAGCATCGTTCGTAATAGGCGACGTTACCAAAATTTTTCAACAAAATTTCTCGTAAAATTTGAGAAGAAAGAAAAGAAAAAATAAAAGACAAAAGGAAAATAATGTAGATACGAAAATTAAAGAACAAATGAGTTAGTTGGTTTTTGTCTTTGGTATACCGTAAACGTGTTAGCGCACTCAATGACCGACCAAATCTTTTAGCCTGAGAAGACGAAAAGATTCTCACGGTTCAACACTTATGTATATCGTTCGCATGAACATTCTTGGAAAAAGGTGGGGGCGAAGAAACGCCGGAGGGTTCAGTTACTCATTGGAAACGCAACCTTTCATACGTGTGAAAAACTTTTCCCTTATGCTATCTATAATAGTAATCGTCCTTACATGATTTAGGATATTAATTCATCATTGTTTTTTTCTTTTTGGAATGAGAGAGAAAGATAGAGAATTTCTTTGAATTGTTTAAGTATTTATTAGACAATGATTTATTATTTCAAGAAAATGTTTATCAAACGAACTTCATTTTCTTTAGCATACCCTGTATGAAACGATGGAACCGTTTAAAACAACCCTAAGAAAGATTGAAATCCTACATTTCGATTGGATATAAAGTTGATACGAAAATTCATTGAAGTAGTAGAATGAAAAAGTAATGGTGTAATGGTGTATACGTAAGATGTAAGGACTCGTAAGAAAATAAATAAGTAGGAGAAGGATAAGTTTGTGTGTGTGTGTGTGTGTGTGGTCGCACGCGCTTGGACTCTCGTGAATGGGCACGGCTCGTGGACCAAGCACGGCGGCAACAGCAACAGCAACAGTAACAGCGCTGGTGGTGATGGTGATGGTGGTGGTGGTGGTGGCGGCGGCGGCGGCTGTATGAATGAAATAGTAAATATAATTGACAGAAGGGCAGGCGTGGGCAGGCCAGTCGGGCGTTCAGTCAGAACGCTCGAGCAGAAACAGGCGGAACGAGCTGGAAGACGGAGAGGAATGGCGTTATGTACGAGTCGGACGTAGAATCGAGGTCATCACCTTTCTATCATCCAAAACCAGACATTTTCCTCATTTTATTTTATTAACCTTTTCAGCTTTCTTCCATTCATTCCTAATTTTAATCTTCCCAATGCTGATCTTATGAATTTCATTTATATCAGGTTTGTTAGTTTCTCTGTGATTTCTTTTTGGTATTTTCGATACTAATTTTTTGCTTTACCTTCGTCTAACTTTCGAATTTTCTCATGTCGTAATGGAAACATTTATGTCGGTATCATTTTCTTATCCCTTTAATGTTATAATATCTATCAAATCATTTAAAGGTAAATTTCTTAATAATTAATTTTTTTTTTCAGTTGCACTTCTTAGTATTATACAAATTAAATTTTAACTTATTAAATATATAAAAATTCTTGTATAATTTTGAAATTCTTTTGCATCGATAGAGTAAAAAGTTAGATGATTTTAAAGTGACGAGAACAACCCTCGAAGTGGTATCGTATCTTTGATCCTTTATAAAGAAAGTTTCCATCTACAAGTAGGATACAAAATTTAGGTCATCTTATATCTATTATTCCAAAGTATACATTATATTAATCATCATTTCTAATTCGAATTTATCAAATCAATGAAATAATTGATCAAATAAATCAAAATACATTTTTATTAGTTCCAATGAAAATAATTCAACAAATCGTAGAATTTCCTTATACAATTTTGCGTAATCAAAATTCGGATGATTATCTTTGACGAAGACAACCCTATTGAAGTTAATCATTTCTAAAGATGGATAGATTGGTACCTTTTGGGGTACACCAAAATGATGGTGTTTCGATCTTCATCGATCGAACTACTACCTACGCGTTTACGTCATGGTTTCTGTCTCTTGAAAGAAAGAAAGAGAGAAAGGAAAAAAAAAAGAAAGAAAAAGAGAGAGAGAGAGAGAGAGAGAGAGAGGAGCAAGAAGACGATTGGCCAGGAAAGTTTGCGTCGGAGAACGGTGAAGGAGAGCACGGAGAGCCAGCTTCTTGGCCACTCTCGGTCTTACCAAGTATCCCCTCCCCTTCTTTTACAGAACCACCAAGTGACAACCAAAGACGGTAGGAAGGTACGGCTTCCGGTCGCCCACGCGACTATCTAGTCGGCCCTCGAATCGGCTCGAATCGTGCTGCTGTTGTTGCCGCTTGTGAAAATCCACTCAGGTGCCTAGTCAGACACCTTCCTTCCTTCCTTCCTTCCTTCCTTCCTTCCTTACTTACTCACTTACTTACTTACTTACTTACTTACTTTCATAATCTTTAGGTTCGCGTCATATGCTCTTTCTTCAGAGATAACCACCAACTTCAGAATTAGCTTAGAGAGTTTTGTCTCATCATTTTATTATTATTATTATTATTATTATTATATTATTATTATTGTCGTAGAGAAAGCTTTTCTGGTTACTTTCATCATTTTCATAATCAAGAATAATAGTTAAGTGTTTTATTTTTGATGTTAGCTTGATTGAGAATTTAGTCTGTTGTCGTCATCGTTGTTGTAAATCAATTTTTCCTGATTTTATTCCTAATTTGTTGATTCGAGTCAGGTGTAATATGTTTTGAGTTATCCTAATCTAGAGTTTAGTCCGTTGTTGTTGCAAAGATAGTTATTTTGCTTTTATTTGTGATATCCTTAATTTGTTATTTGATGGGGGTGGAGGAGATGGTCAGAGAGAGATTGAAGTTAACCTAATTGAGTACATTGATAGATAATACGATCCTATCTTATTCATCTCAATTTTCTTCTCATCTTTATTCCATAATCTTTTATGGAAAGAGACTGTCAACTCAATCAAATTCTTCGAATAAACATTGTCGATGTAAATATTAAATATCCATTCTAATAACCATCCTGTTACGGAATATAGCGAATTAAAACGTAGAGTTGATAAAAAAGTAAAAGAAAAAAAAAAGTAAGTCGACGGGGAAGTGATCAATGGAATTACGATTGGAAGGTAGCCGTAATTCAGGAGCAAGCGATAAAAGAGTCACGAAAGGTCCTCTTCTACTGTTTCCTCAGCGACTCCTGCGTGTTGGAGAACGCAAAGGTTCTTGCTTGAGGTCTACTCTCTCGAAGTCTTTCCCTCCCCCTACTGTTCCTCCTCCTCCTCCTCCTCCTCCTCCTTTCAAAGTCTTCTCTCTCCTCACACATCAACATCACCATCCTCAACCCGTCCTCTCTCTTTTCTCACTGAGAAAAGAGAATGAGAGAGAGTAAGAGAGAGAGGTAGTGCATCTGAATGCGGGAGGGATAGTTTCCGGTCGCCCACGCGCTTCCACAACGACGACCACGACGACGACGACGAAGACTACGACGACGACGACGACCACTATGACTATGACGACTACGACGACGACTACGACGACGACTACGACGACGACAAGCACTTCGCTCGAGGCGTCCTGGACGAAACACACTCGCACGCGGATACCTCATCTGCGAAAGTGAAAAAGTCAGCGCTCGGCCGTTGCGCAAGTACGCTCGAACCCCCTTTTACGGTTCGGACTGTTCTCCTTCATTGCGAACTCGCGTTAGCTTATTTATGATTTTACTCGACGTAGACGTTATGCTTGATGTGCGACTAGTATATATTATATTGTTATAAAGATACTTTAGTATTGGACCATTTTTTTTATATCTTCAAATATTCTAATATTTCAAAATCTCGTTTTTTTATCACTCCTTCGTTTTTTCCTTCTTTCAGTCCTTTTGATTTTTTTATATACATTTTTTTTTTAATTTAATTAGCCGTAAATTTGTTAGAAATGTTTGGTTAAGTTTGTATTACGATCCTTAGAATAGAATATATATGACACATTGTAATTCATCTTTCAGTCTAGCTTTGTGCAAAGTTTATATCAACCTTTTTTCATTTTTTTTTTCAGTAAAATTAATCAAACGAATCTAATTTGCGAATATTCTGAAGAATAATTTTGAAAGAAAGAGAATATTAGTTTCGACGTTGTTATATTTTAAAGAAAATATTTGGAAGATAATAAAGATTTTCTTGTTAGTCCCACGCCATTGGGAGACCAACTAGTCTCGCGTTCCTACTCGCTCGCCAGCTCATTGCGACAAATAATCAGCATCACGTGCGCTTTTGTAACGAGCAGCACGGATACGTGGGTAAAGCATAGAGTACCGGTATGAAGTACTAAGTATCTAGTACCTTAGATGCTAAGGTATGAAGTTTAAAACTCTATGCCAAGTCTATGTGCTTCGATGTTACCCACAAATGTTTCAGGAATATCCTTTACCTTTTACGTTTTCTTTATTCTCATTCTCTATTTTCTTTACTCAATGCTAACGAAGACATTTCAATTTTCTTATTTTTCTCTTCGTTAACTTTGCATTTAATCCACGATCTCATTTATTCCCGTTTCTTACGTTCAATAGAAAATCGACATACGATATATTATATCGCCGCTTTTTTTTTTATTTACTATTACTGAATTTTAATATGTTTGAGATGCACGTGAGAATTGCGAAATAGGAGAAAGCTGCATGTAATTTTAATATTATTTCAATCAATTCTTTTATTTTATTTTCATAATATTCAGATGTTAATCTCTGTTATCGTTAAAGATTCTATACAATAATTATTACTCGTTTCAATTTTTTTTCTCTCTGTTAAATAATTAAAATAAAGGAAAAAATATAAATTTGGTAAGTGAAACAAATACGTGAGAAATTCAAATTTTAATATTGTTATTTAATTTTATTTCTAATTTTTAATTTAAATTTTTCGTTTTCTAAATATTAAGAAATAAAAATAAAAATCAATCATATGTTTTTAGATAAATACTACGAACCCGATGTCGTTACTAGCCCGAAAGATTAATTCAAAAATGTCTTAATAACTTTCATTCTTTTCGGATAAATCTTCTGTTAGGTTTAGATACGCATGTGCACGCACATGCGTTTAGAATAAGATCTTCTACAAGTAGCGCATGTGTAACAACGATAATATTCAAGATTAATAGAATTAATCCCCTTCGATAATCATGTAAATAACTTTTGAAAATAAAACCTTGGTAGATGTCACAGATTCAATCTAACAGTCGATTTCGAGGAGGAAGGTACACAAAGCTTATACTTATTACATTTTAATTATAATATTTATTTTCTATGTTAATTTAACAATTATTTAGCATATGTCTACTATTCTAATGCACTCTTCTTATATTTAAGAATGTTCTAACTTGTACACTTTGATTTAAACATTACATTCTTTCTAACGTTATTCAAAATATAAAAGAATTTCGATATCTTTTTATTTAATAGGTTTTTAGATAAATTCGTCGAGCTGCACCTCAATACTGGACTTAAATATTAATTAAAAAATGCATTAATAATTTTCACTTCTTTCAGATAGATATTGTGTTAGATTTAGACGTGTATTCACGGACATGCACATAGAATAAGATTTCTTAGAAGTGGTGTAAGTTTAACGAAAATAATATTCGAAATTAATAGAATTTATCCTCTCCGATAATAATGTAAACAGCTTTCGATAAAAAAAACTTTAATAGCTTATTTCAAACCAGTCTAACAGTGGATTTCGAGGAGGAAGGTACACAAAGCTTATTCTTATTACATTTAAATTATAATACTTATTTTCTATGTTAATTTAACAATTATTTAGCATATGTCTACTATTCTAATGCACTCTTCTTATATTTAAGAATATTCTAATACGTATATATTGGTTTAAACATTACATTCATTCTAACGTAATTCAAAATATAAAATAGTTACGATATCTTTTTATTTTTATATATATTTTCAGATTCAAATTAAATCATCGTTGTTATTTTAATTCTACTCGAATTTGCTCCTCGTTTTCATTTAGTCATTTTGTATTCGCACTTTCTTCTGTTTTATCGATAATTATTTTCAATTCTATTTAATTGTTACTCTTAGGCTGAGACCAAGTAGGATTCTTCTCAAAAAAAAAGGTTCTTCGTCAGATATTTTATTCGAATGTTGCAATCTTAAAAATTTTCTTATCCTTTCTGTGTTTCAGAAGCGGTTACTTCTTCTTGGTTTAACCTGGGCACTGGTATTTTATATGCTTTACATTCATAATCATCCACACGAAAAATATAAGAATTTTAATACGAAATTTTTCTTTTCTTTTTCTTTCAGAAAAGTATTAATTCTAATACGTACATATGGAAGAATTTTTAAATAATCGATTTAATCAAAATAAATCATTCATAAATATACTTATTGATTATTTAAATATCAAGAAATTCAAATAAAAATTAATCTTTAGAAATAGATAACAGCTGAGCTGTCTCTGTTGAGAAAAATAAGTCAGCGATACAAAAGTAGGTCAACGATATAGAAGTAGGTCAACGATACAGAAGTAGGTCAGTTGTAGAAAAACACAGTAATAATCCCATACGTACCCAATGTATTGAGAGAAATATAGGCGAAGGTATACGTCCAAGTTAAACGAGCTCGACATCGGTACTGTTCGTGTATCTCTCGGTGAATTCTAAGAAATTCGTTAAATATGAAATACACAAAGAAAAACATTCCTTAATTACCGGCTTAGTCGAGTGTTCGAATACTTTGTTTACGTTCGGTACTCTTCGTCACTCCTCGGCCGGTGTCGACAACCGAATGTTATTATTTCGTTGTTAGATTTGATATTGACCTTCGTCTATGTTCGGTAATGTTCGACTTTATTCGTAATTGCTTATCGTATTTATTGTTATTCTTCTTCGAGTATCGGAAGGTATAGCATCGATATTACAATTAGTTAAAGTATGTAATTTCGCGTTACGTATACACGTGTGCGTGTTTTATTCTTATGCAAGTGATATGCATATGTGACTGAGTGTGTGTAGTGATGAAGAGTGATACGTGCAGTTATGGATACGTGCAGTTATGGATATGGATATGCAGCATTGGATATAAGAACGAAGTACATCTATGGTAAGCTGATAATAATTTTATACTTTTCCGTACTTTTTCGTTCTTTTTTTTATTTTCCAAACACTCAAGTATTTTTTTTATTTCATATCAAACGTGTTTGACTTGTGTTGCTTAAACACACACACATCTAAGCATTCATAGTTTCGTTGTTTCATATCAGACACACATATTCACTCACTCGCTCACTCATTCTCTCTTTCTAACGTCTACTTTTTTCTTTTTATTATTAATAATAATTGAAAACACTTAAAAGAATCATTGTAAAGTGATTATATTTTAATCAAAAATCTTATCTTGCGTGTGAAAAAGAATTCACCAAAATTTTATTTTAATCGTATGAATAGTTTACGAATGCATACGAATGCATACGATACAAACATACAAACATTCATTTTTATACATGTATAGATTAAAACATTTTTAAACGATAATAGAAAAAAGGTACACGAAATTGAAGTTGTTTTCCCATTGTCATTTTTGTTTCTCACGTTTTAAAACGTTATGCTTTTCGAATAATAAGATAAATCAATTTTTTTGTGGAGAGGGTTCAGTTCACGACAGTTTATTATAATATTGCATTAGGTGTTGTAGAAAGGTGGTCCCGATCGTAATGATTAAAAATAGCTATGACTACTTATCCGTCTACGCGTAAACGCCGATAGTCGTTCAAGAAACTTTAACTTTCATTCATTTCAACTAGAGGTAGGTCACGGAAGATTGATTGCCATTAAAACTCACCCTTCGAAAAATTATTCTCCTAAATATACTCGAAATTAGATTTAAAATCGTATTAACTTTATCTACTTGTTTTTTTTTCAAAAATGTTACAAATTAAAAAATTTGTCATTTTTGATAATTGACAAATATTCTTCTCTTTGAATTATCGTAATTTTCTTTTTAGTTCAAATTGAAGTTGCAATATTTTGATAATGATTATGTACGTGTTTTTATCACTTGGTATTTATTAAACGAAAGATCGACATTAATTATCGACAAGAAATATTTATTAAATAAAATGTATTTGATTTATATAGATGTATCGATATAAAAAATATAATCTAAATCATAAAGATAACTTTTTATGTATGCACGAGTACTGTAACATAAATTAAAAGATAAGTCAGTACATCAGGTAAAGTTGTAGAAGCCAAACATATTCCAAAATTCTTCCAAATCACATTTCAAATTAATTATCTTACATTTTTATATTATTTTTTAAAATAACAAATGAAATAAATATATATATATTTTATTAATAATACGATCTTAGATATGTGATATAAGTAAGGGAAAAAAAATTAAATAATAATATTTATAATCATTATGAAAATGTTTTTTAATGTATTCGTTAGAGAATCTAAACTCGAGATGAGGTTAAACTTAGGATAATCATCGATGACATATTTCGAGGATCAAATAACAGATCTCTCCTCCTTCTAAGATAGCACATTGGTTACCTCTCATTATACCAAGTCACAGAGATATCACGGTTACACGTTTTCTCTCAGAATTATCTTAATGGCGACGACAATACTTAATTTCGTGTATAGTGCCGGTTTATGATAGCCTGAGTGTATCGTATACTCTTTCCAACTTACAAATATGCTTGTATACGTTTAACAGGGAACACGAGATTCACGTATTCTTTTTACCATATACACACATACATACACATACATATATACACACGAGTACGCATTAATACGTGCTTGCATATACACTACCGTCCAAAAGTTTGGAATCTTTGCAAAGAAACAGAATGTTTATAAAGAACAAAATGTTAAAAAATGATAAATAATTTCAAATTTTTGACGTGTCGTTCACGTATAATTTTTGAAGTTTTCTTTTACTGAACGTGAGGTTTAGTAGTAAAATCTTTGCGTGGAATGTGAATGATTCTAACAGTGCATTGGAACCACTTTAATAAAAAAAAAAGAAGTGAGAGAGAGAGAGAGAGTGAAAGAAAGGGCTCTTACCTTGTGTACACAAACCACCCACCACGAGAAGCACGAGACACAGATTGTTCATCTTTCATAGAGAATTCGTTGTTCGTCATCTCTCTTTTTATTTCTTTTCCACTTAATTTTTTTTACACGATTTGCATCATTCGTTGACGAGGTGATCATTGAATATTAGAAAATACATCTTATTTTCTGACTTTCTCGAATATTGGAAAACTATTAGCAACTTTGAATCTATTAAACAATTTTCAAAATTGTAATTATTTATTTATTATTTTCTTTATATCAAAAAATTTCAATCAATTGATTAAAAAATATAATCGAATTGAAGACTAAGTTTTTTTTTTTCATAATTGTTACGATTAAGATACTTGATCAAAATAATTAAACAACAATAATAATCGTAATACGGTTTAAATGATATAACACGAGTAATGTACTCCTATTCATTCTTATTTTTAAAACCAATAAAATAATAATAATAATAATAAAAAAACCATAAAAAAAAGGCAAGATTACAATCTTATATTATAAATCTCGAAAGTTAAGAATATCAGTGAGATGATAGTAAGTTTGAGGTAAAATAAGGATAATAAAGAAAAGAAAAAAGGGTCTAAAAAAAAGGTAGAAAATTTAACGTTCCATCGCGCGTGGACCACCAAAAAAAAACAAAGAGAGAGAGACAGAGAAAAGTAAAAAAATAAGATTAAAAAAAAAGAAGAAGAGTAATAATAATAATAATAATAATAATAATAATAATAATAATAATAACAATGATAATGATAATAATAAAAAAAAATAAAAAATAAAATGGGAAGAGAAGTAGAAGGAAAAAAAGAAAGAAGCGGGTAAATAAAGATCGAGCCGTCTCCCACGCCCGTGACCATTGTTATTATATATCCCGTGGGGTATTGTTCCCATGGGAAAAGTGGACAAGGCTGGTCCAGCGGCTAGGCGGTCATATGAACGAGTAAGAGAGAGAAAGAAAGAAAATAAGAGAGAACATAAGAGAAAGAGTGAGGAGAGAGAGAGAGACTAAAAATGAGAGAGTGAGAAACAGAGTAAGTGAGTGAGTGAGTGAGTGAGTGAGTGAGTGAGTGAGAGAAAAAGGGAGAGACATAGAGAAAGATTAGGAGAGAATGAGAGAGACTACGAATGAAAGAGAGAATGAGAAAGACTATGGATGAAAGACAGAGAGAGAGAGAGAGAGATAGATAAAAGGGTCCAGGTAAGAAGAGACGCGTGCGTACACGCGCGTTCGCGCTCGTGCGGGCACTCACACGGGCTTAGGCATTTAAGATATCGCGGGGGCCGTTCACCTCGCGTTGAGAGTTACTCTCCGTCCTCGTCCATGGACGAGCTTGCGTTCGCGCGCGCGCCTGCCTCAGCAAAAGAGAGAGAAAGAGAAAAAGAGAGAGAGAAAGAGAGAACGTGTGCGAGCGAGCGAGTGAGTACGGACACCTACGTATACACACTATCCTCTCACTCCCACTAACTTTTTATTCCTCTCTTTCTATCCATCTATCTTTCCTTCTCTCTCTCTCTCTCTCTCTCTCTCTCTCGTTTCTGCAGGCTGGTGGATGCTCGAGGAACAGGGTGCGGCCCAACCCACCTCGCTTGAGTTACCTACCCATATTACCGTCTAGCTGGGTATATATTCAGGCGCGAGCCACGCACGGCCCAGGATACTATGCCATATTTGCATCCATGATCCAGGACACGTGTGTACCACCAGAGAGCGAGTAAGAAAGAGTAAGAGAGAGAGAAGGAAAGAGAACGCGTGTGCGTCCTTTTTTTTATTTTTTTTTTTTTGTTGATTTTTTTGTATTCCTTCTTGGTCTTCGTTTTATTTTTCTCTTCGCTTTCCCCCCCTCAACCACTTCCACCCCCACCTTCACCCTCCGTGTTTTTTAGCTTTACCACCAACACCAACACCTTCTTCACCTTTTACTCCACCTTTTGTTTTTCTCTCTCTCTTTCTCTTTCTTTCTTTCTTTCTTTCTTTTTGGCATCATCGTCATCATCATCGTTTCTTCGATACTCGATCGTATAGAGAAAATCAGAAAGAGAGGGAGAGATGGAATATGATTCTTAGGGATGTGCGAGATCTTTTTATTTTTGTTTCCTTTCTTCCTTTTCTCTTCTTTCTCTTTCGAAGTAAAGAGAGACGGTCTACGAGGGATTATAAATCGTACGAAGGATCGAGGATATCGATGCCAAGTTGCTTCTATCCTTAAAGCCAGTATTGCGAACCACCAAGCCCCAGCAGCAAGGAAACCAGCAAGTAAGAAAGGAAGAAAGCCAGTCAACCAACCAACCAACCAACCAACCAACCAACCAACCAACCAGTCAACCAGCCAGCAAACCAGCGATCGTGACCGAGCCCGAGAGATGGTAATGCAGTTGAGATAGCGCTTGAACGCGCGTAACACGGCAGCCAAAACTTTCCCCGGCGCCAAAGAACGCCAAGCTAAGTCCTCGTCGTCCTCGTCGTCTTCGTCGTTGTCGTCGTAGTCGTTGTAGTCGTCGTAGTCGTCGTAGTCGACGAGAGGAACAGTCGAGTTATATCTCATCGCTACGGCATGCTGCTGTTTTCCTGTCTACTTCGTCCTTCGAAGGTATCTCAACCCTCCCGCCCTTCCTCCCTTCCATCCCCTTACCTTTCCTAAAGGATTCACTTTCTTTTCTGTTTCTAGGGTTCTGTTCTTCTTCATTTTTTTCGTTTTGCATTTGCTTTACCCCTCTGATTCGTTTAAAATTTATCCCATTGTTTTATCGATTAGTTTCTAAATAAATCCCTGCAATATTTTTTATCGGTTTATTGTTTTTTTTTATCTATCCTAATTATATCGTGTAATAAACGAAACCATACAGTAATGAATTTAATTTATATTCCAATATGTTAAAGAAAATAATAAATATGTTTTTTTTTTGGTTTATTAAATCAATCTAGTCATTTAACTTTTCTCGTATCTCTCTTCTTTTCTCTGTCTTTTTCTCTCATTCTTTACACTACAGATTCTCGTCCCATTTTAAAAACGATAAGAAGGCACGTTTTGGAGATTCGAAGGAACGTCGTGAATCACGAGATTAGCGCGAGATTATGGTCGTGCGTTCACGGTGGACACTCGATACGTACGTTCACGTAACCGGGAAATAAACCTCGGGAATGGTCAAATTTATCACAGCTCTAAAAGTTAAGAATGTGCGCGTGTTTTTACTATAAACGATCGTCGTTCCTTCGATCGACACACATGCACGCACACACGTACACACACACACGCACATATGGTTAAACATACTTAAACTTATATCCGATATTCGCCCGTCAAAATATCTGTCAAAACGGTCCTACGAATATCATCAAAGATTATTATAGCTCGTGCATTTATGCGTACCAACAAGTTGAGCTGTAAATTTCTAAATGACGTAAACTTTCTCTATAGTGATTTCCAATGTTCTTAAAATCGTAATGTATTCTTTCTTTCTTCCGGTTTAGATATAATCATCTCCTGTAAATAATCGTAGAAAGAAAAAAGAGAAACAGAGAAAAAGAGATGGATGAATCATTCATAAAACGAAAACGATTAATTCAACTTTTGTCGAATTTTTCGATATTTTAATATCGAAGTATTAGGTTGTCAAGTACGAAATGCAGCAAATTCTCAATTCAATTATGTGCATTTTTTGCTCACAAACTAATAATACGTATTCAATAACAATTTATTTTTATATATTAAAATTATTTTATATATAAAATAAATCGTAATATGTATTATTTTAACTCAGGCTATTGGCATAATTATTGGCATATCAGTTTAATGAATTTAATCCTGTAATTTTGGGGAGAGAGGGAGGTGGATAAACATGTAGTACAGATAGAGACAAGGAGATGAAATTATTTCGATTAGTATCCAACAATTTAAAAAAAAGAAGAAAAATAAAAAGAGCAATAATAGTAAAAAGAAGAAGAATAACAACATAACCAAGAAGAACGAAGAGAGGTTGTTTTGTGGATCCGGATCGACGAAGATCGATGAGCAAGAAAGTGGTCGTTTGGTGTGTATCACAGTAGCACGCTCGTTATACGAATTCCTAAGATAGCTGAGTCCCATTCGGAGGATGTTGGCTCGAGCTTGACTCGAGTTCTCTCCCATCTCGCAGTTATTGCTGCTGCTGTTTCCACGATTGCTATGTTGGTTCTTCTCGATGGAAGACCAGATGCAAATTTTGATCAAACAAATAAGACAATTATTACTATTAGGTAAAAAAACTTTCATTGATTTTTTGCTATCGTCACTGTAGTTATCTTTTTTCTAATTTAAATTCAAATCACACACGTGTGAAACTGAATTTATTTGAATTATTGAATGTTGATAGATTTGACCAGAGCTTGGTCTAAATTATAATTGGGGTATTATCTAGCAGATATTGTGAGTTGACGGAAGAAAATGTGTTAGTATCATCGGTTACGTTTCGTCAAGGTTATCACCATCCGACTACCATAATCCGCCTCGTAGATTATTATCAAATGAGAGAGGAAACTTGCGACATCGGCCGGTCGTGGCCTCTCTCTACCTACTTCTCTCTCTCTCTCTCTCTCTTTCTGTCTCTCTTTCTGTCTCTCTTTCTGTCTCTCTTTCCCTATCTGCCTAAGACTTTCACCTCGGCGGTCTGGCGTTCATTCATAAATTGATTATTAAAGGCTCTCTCAGCTCGGTTTGGCCACGACCACTGGTGTCCGTGATATATACGCGTTTGCCGTGGCACGAGCTCGTACCTTCACACGTATACACTTATACCCATTTACACACATATACTGGGTGAATCATTTAAAACAGGACACCCGAATAACTCGATTGCTATTAGCGAGAGAAACAAATCTGTCGAATGAAATTTGTCTACTTTCATGCCTAATCTTTTTATGTCACGTACCTTGCATGTATAATTTACCATATCACTTCAGTTACGTTCTTATTTTTTATACAAGAAAAAAAAAAGAAAATAATAAAAATCGGTAGGTAATTCATTGTATCTTAAAACGTTTTATTGGATGGTGCATAGGAAAATATATCTTTCCGTTTGAAAAATAGAAAGTTTACTTAAGTGGTATACTCTATGAGGATTTATCTTAAAAGATTTTATTAGTGTAGGATTATGCTATTTTCTAAATTAAAAAAAGTTTTCTTGGAGATATAATTTGTTGGTTTTGAATCATTGATAACAATTGAGTTATTCGATAGCTTATTTTAAAATGCCTCACCTGGTACACATAGGACACATATTTATATGTATGCACATATATGCATTAATGTGTAGGTAGCAAGTACACACATATACTTATTCAGAAATACATTGTTTGTGGTGTCTGTTGAATGGACGTACGACGGCGTGCAATCGTGCTAGTTTCACTTTGAAATCTGAGCTTGCGCCGGATTCAACTCTTCTGGAAAGTTACGAGGAATGCGCGTGCTTTTACTCGTTGCGAGCTTTCCCTCTCGAAATTGCTACGATATTTTTATTATTATTATTATTATTATGAAAAATTATATAATATGGAATTTAAATGATATGATTTGTACTTGGAAGAGATTCATTTTCTCCTCGATCTGATTGTGAGATAAGGAATTATTTTTTAATGAAAAAGAAAATGAAATCATATCTATGAGAAATTTCGTAACTTCAAAGTTACGTGACTTTATAGAGTATTAATTCACTCTAATTTTTCAATATTTTTCCTACTTTCATTCACGAATTATTTCTTATATTTTTATCCCGATATAATCATATATGATATTATATTATAATTTAAATATAAATCAGGTAACAATTTTTTAAAAATAAATTTTTTTCTCGATAAAGCAAACACAAGTTTAATAAATGCATATAACTAGAAGAAAAAAAAAAATATTTGCACGTACACGGGAACAAGTATGTATAATGTATATCATTGAGACACACATATACAAAACCATTTCATTAAGAACACCTGAATATCTCGATTGCTCACACGTAGGTGTCTAATAATACCTTTCCAACTAAAATGATAGTTTTTCTCTCTTCTCTCCTTCCCTCTCTCTCTCTCTCTCTTTCTATCTACCACCTCTCTTTCTCTCTTTCTGTATGAAAAGATAACTAGTACGATAAATAAAATTTTCTTCTAGAGAGGT
This sequence comes from Mischocyttarus mexicanus, assembly GCA_023678845.1. Classification (NCBI taxonomy): domain Eukaryota; kingdom Metazoa; phylum Arthropoda; class Insecta; order Hymenoptera; family Vespidae; genus Mischocyttarus; species Mischocyttarus mexicanus. The sequence goes on along the minus strand of JACGTP010000007.1, from coordinate 2,666,816 downwards.
TATATCTAACATGGAACCGGTATCATTCTTTTTACAAATACAATAAAACGTTTGGGTGTAACCGTGTTTCAATGCTCCACCCTGTATAAAAAAAAATAAACATATACATACAACCCCCCCGTTTCTCCCCTCTCGACAACGAACACATTCACATCGACCACACGTATCTCTCGATATCCACACGAATACATAGAAACTCAAACCTTATTCGTATGAGCATTAACACACACACATACACAACGCAGGAGGAGACACAACTAAATATATATATTTTATAAACATATACATTTAAACTCGTCATCCTATTTACATCCATCTACCCGTACACGACACACACGCGCGCATTACACGCACACACGCATATATATACATATATAGATGCATGGATATATACAAGACAACAAACATCTCTCGTATTGTATCGAATTTCGATCTATCTGTGCGATATCACCGATCGATATTTATATCCACCGAGAAGAGGATCCTTCTCGCGTTCCGCAGGGGCGTCCTTCCCTCACTCAGAACGAAGAAGAAGAAGAAGAAGAAAAAAAAGAAGAAGAGATGAAGAAGGAGGAGGAGGAGGAGGAGGAAGATCTTAGGTAGAAACGGTGCGAGCTATAGGCACGAAGTAAATCCTATGGGGCGCATAAAGACGCGACGAAATACGAGCGAAGGCATCAGGCCGATAGCTCGGTCGTGAAAGCAACCGCTACGAGCTGCAAGCGAGCGAGCGAGTAAGCGAGAGAGAGAAAACAAAAAAGAGAAAGAGAGAACGAAAAAAAAGAAAATAAAGGAGAAAGAAAGAAAGAAAGAAAGAAAGAGGAAAGCGCGGGAGGATAGGCCGTCGGAGGAGAGACGGTCTCTTGGAGTGTCGAGGATGAAGAAGTGGCGTGAGGGAGGGGGTGTAAGAGGAGGAGGAGGAGAATGAGAATGAGGGTGAAGGGGGTTTAGGGGGGGATATGGAGGAGGGAGGCCGCAAGGGCGCGCCGAGGGCCCGAGATGGAAAAGAAGAAGGAAGAAAAGAGGTGTGGCACGGACCTCTCTCCTGCATTGTCTGGCTCGTACTATACCTCTCTCTCTCTCTCTCTCTTTATCTCTTTCTCTCTCTCATTCACTCTCTTTCTCTTTTACTCTAAAGAAAGCGTAGCCAGACTGGTCCACGCAGCATCCGAATCTATCTACATACGGCATACCATAGGCCGCATGAGTCTGCTGTTGGATTTAAGTGTGAGTGGTTAGCGCGACGAAGACGACCGAGAAACGCGAAAGAGGACTTAGGCGATGTCGACGACGAGGATACATACTACTACTACTATTACTAATACTAATACTAATAGTAATATACTATGATAGATACATACACATTTATATCTACACACAAACACACAGACGTAGAGTAAACGCAACGCAACAGGCGCGCGACAGACCCGACCGGTATTCAAAGTTGCTGAACTGACAATGAGAGAAAGAAAGAAAGAGAGAGAGAGAGAAAGAGAGAGAAGGATATGTGAGGGAGATGGAGCGAGTGAAGAAGAGGGGGAGTAGGCACGAGCCTAACTGCAAGCAGCATCCCACGCGCCTCTGGACCAACGTTTAGAATACCTCAACCTCCTCCCTTTCCTTCTCTTCTTCTTCTTCTTCTTCTTCTTCTTCTTCTTCTATAACTCTTTCTCTCTTTCTCTTCCTCTATATCTATCTATCTATCTATCTATCTTTATATATCTTTATCTGTCTCTTACTTTCTTTCTAATTTCTTTTTATTCTCTCAAATTGTCTCGTTCTCTTCCTTTTCTTACTTGCTTTTCTTTTCTCTAATTTCTTTCTTTTCTTTTTTTTTTATTCTCCAATTATCTAGTCGTCTCTCTCTCTCTCTTTCTGTTTTTAATTTTATCTTTCTCTTCCTATATCTATTTATCTACCTTTCTATCTCTTTTCATGTTTTTCTATATCTTTCAGATCTTTCTACCAGTCTCTCATTCCTTCTCTCTTTCCTGGTTTATTTCTAATATCTTCTTCCCTTCTAGTCGTTTAATCCTCTCTTTCTCTTTCTTGCTTTCTTTTCAATTCCTTTTTTTTTTTTTTCTTTTTTATATTCTAGTTATCTAATTCTATCTCTCCACAAGCTTTCTCTCTTCTTTTGAACCTCGCTTGTTGCTCTTCCACGATGAGTGTGAAAGAAAATCCAAGCGTGTTGTAAGCGTACCTTTTCTTCTCTTCTTTTCCTTCTCAACTCCTCCTCTTCTTCTTTGATTTCTTTTTTATTATTTTATTTTTGTTGTTGTATTTTCTTCTTTCTCATCCACATGGGTTTTCGTCTTCGTTTGATACCCTCGAGTTATTTTTTCCGAGTCGTTAGGCAAATTATGTCCACGTACGGAACCAATGTCTCGTTCGAGAAATATTTCGATGTCCCTTTTTTGATCGAATCCTCAGGATTGAGAGAGAAATTGGGTGAAGGGGGCAGGAATTAGGGGCGGGAGGGGGGAATAGGGAACAAGTTTCGAAGGTTGTTTTTCGAAACGCACGATATCATCTCTCACGAGCAATTCGTTATTTTCATCGCACGCGAGACACGATCAAGTTGAAGAGAGATCCTCCGGATTTTACAAGAGTGTGGTTAGAGAATTTCTGTTTTTTTTCTCTCTCTCTCTTGAAAAAAAGAGAGAGTTTTTTTGGGGGGGAAATGAATAGATTTAGTCGTAGTTGTGGGTGTTACGAAAGTTCACGATTGGTTTATTAGGTTCTTTTTCTTTTTAATTGCGTGTATATAGAAAATGAGAAGATTTTGACAGATTTACCAATATTTTTATAGAACGTTTATATCTTTACTGTTTCAAGAAAAATATAATATATCTATAGTTTTATTTTTATTTAAATGGACCTAATTTTAAATCAATTATGTGCATTTTTTGCTCCATTCCATACTTAACAACTTAATATTATAATATAAATTAATATAAAAATTTCAAAATTATATTTATTAGCTTATACGAAAATAATTTTCAGTAGTATCAAAAGATCTCGAAAAATTAATAATTAAAATATGAACAAAAAGGAGTTACAAGCATTTTTTAAATATAATTTAATACAAATAAATAATTACAGTACCACGGATTAAATTTCCATCTAAAGGATAAAAAAGAAAATTTCGATATTATCGGAATAGTCCATTGATGCAACTCAATATAATTACTTTATCTCCCATTTGAATAGTGCTTAAGATTCTTAAAAACATCCGTAAAGAACGTTAGGAAATCTGATCACCGTAATAGCTTCTTCCGCTCTTCTCGTAGTAGTCGTTAAAAGATACTCTCTCTTTCTTTCTATCTCTTTCTATCTCTCCTTCACCTTACTCCCACTCCTTTATTCAGTAAGAAAGCCGAAAATCTTTGGCCGTGGTCGTATAGGTACACGGAACCATTCGCCATTCATAAAGCGACCGCGAACCCAACGTACGAAGATGTTCGCTAAAACGAAGAATACAAGCACACTGATGGGGTGAAAGAACGGGGCAGAGGGGTGGAGGGGTAGAGGAAGTATGAAAAGGGAATATGAACAAGGAGTTAGAGGGAGTCAAAGAAGCTTTAAGGGGACTTCGAGGACGTTCGAATAGGGGGGAAGGAATGACTATGGCGAGGGTGGCAAAGTATCTTTACAACGACACGCTTTATACACACTCCTATATACTCTGGTATATAAATTCTCTACCTAATATATCTCACCAAGGTTGTTTGAAAAAAAATAAAAGAAACCTGTGCACGCACGCACGTCGAATTCCAGTTCGTTTGGAAAAGATGATGATCTATCGATCTTATATTTTCTTCAGATTTATTTATTCTAATTTGCAGTTTTCTTTTCTTCGTTTAAATGGTTTAATGTTTATATTATCGCAGTGGGATGGAATTATTGGAAAAAGGTTTTATAATATTTTGTACGTACGTGCGTGAAAATTGATATTTGATTGTTTTATATAAACATTTGAGAAGTTTTATTCTTTTAGTTATACTGGAAGTATTAATTGTTTCAAAATAGAGATAAGAGTGTGATTTTAATTGAAGATGATAAAATTATATAAATAGAGAAATTGAAAATTATTGAAATGTTTGAAATAGTTTTGAGAATATCGACAGGATTATGGAGAAGGATGTTAGATGACATTTGTCAGGAATATAACAGTTTTTAATTTAATATCCTATGTTTTATAATTAGTCTTGATATTTCTATATCAATAAAATCATTATTTTATATATAAAAATAAATTGTATATTTAAAGAAATATTTTTTAACGCCAAAGAAAATTCTTAGTAAATTATTTTGAAAGAGAAAGAGAAAGAGAAAGTGATTCGTAAATAATTAATTTATATTTAAAAAATACAAAAATAGTATACGGTCAAAACTTATTTGCCGAGATAGATTAGAATCTAATCGAAAACGTTGCGAAAATACTTCCACACATGACAGTGGACATTTCGATCGGTAAAAATAAAAAAAGAATCGAAAAGAGGGAGAAAGATACGAGTATCCGATCGGATATCGGAAATTAAATCTGGAACCGGATTTTTACGAGGTATCAATAGTTAGATGGTTGATTCGCGAGGTTCGATTAAAGTGAAATAAGGTAAATTTAGCGATAAAAGAAAGAAATCATTCTAGTGTCGTATTGGTCAATTCTTGATACTTTAGATCGACGTTTAATAATTTTCACTAACTAGTACTGGCTCTGGGTCTCATACAACACGGTTTCACACAACGTGTTGAACTCTGCCGTACAGAGAAACAGCCCCGTGCAAAATTCAGCCCTAATAGATTAAATGAAACTTTTTTTAATAGAAAAATGATTAAATATAAACTTCTCTCTTACACGTACGTATATACGCGACACAAATAATTTCCCCCTCCAAAAAATATTAGGTATACAAATAAGTTCTCGCCGTTCTTATTAAAAAATTAGGCATTTAATGACTTTAACCGATATAAAATTGCTTGCTGAGTTACTTCTAATGTAAGTGTAAGTTTTTCTTGCGTTTGACACGAATCTTCAACCAATATAATACTTTCAATTCCGCATATTCGTACACTTTCGGTCTTCCGTTACGTACTTTGTCTTCAACGTCAAAGTCACCGTTCTTGAACTTCAAAATCTATCCATAACAATATCTTTCACTTAAGAAAACCTCGACATATGCTTTTACAAGCAATCGATGCGCATTAGCTGCAAATTTCTTCAAATTAAAAAATTTAATCAAAAGTTCCCGCAAATGAGGCTTATTTGTCTCCAAACTCGACATTTTCGAACGAAACAAAATATCTGATACTGATACAAAATCATTAATATATCAAGATTATGTTGTTGAGAGATATCCAACCGTACAATATGACATTTTACATCAGACAATTTTAATCATAAGTTAAATATAAAGCCATATTTTGTTAGACGGCGGAAACTTATTTATACACCCAATACAATAAATACAAACTTACCGTTCTAATGTAAGAAAAGTGTATCGGAAGAGGTGAGGACTGTGGCACACACGTACAATAAATACACAAATATATAGAGGTATATATCTCTGGTATATACATATAAAGTATTACCCCCTCTCTCTCTCCTCTTTTAGTTTTCTTAGCTCTCCGTGTAAGGGGAGAGACAGAAACGAGGTGTATCCGGTTCGATAAAAAGCCGAGTGGACGTTCCCTCGTGCCCAAATACGATTTCGTTCTGGCCATTATACCCTCCCTCGCGCCCTTCTCGTACTCTCTCTTTCACTCTCCTTCTCTTTTTATATCTTTTTCTTTTCTTTTATTTTCTTTCTTTCTTTTTTTCTCTCTCTTTCTTTCTCTTGATAGCTCTCCTGAGATGCCTCCCGATACCTCCTGAGATCCTTTGGTGTTCGGTTCTTTGCTCGCTCGCTGAGTTCCACCAGGTTGCTTATCGCGTCACGCCGCCGTACGACAAGCTCTCGTTTCTCGTTTGTCCAGGACAAGAAGACAACGTGTGCCTTCTTCCACACTGAGATCGAGAATCGAACCATTTTAGAGTTTCGATCGGATCTTTAACGTACGACTACAAATTATCTTTATTACGTATGCATATACGTACTTGGGTCAATACGTTCTACCAAATAAGTCGTATCAATTTTACTTCTTTACTTTTTTTTTGAAGTGAAAACTTCTTTAGCCTCGTTAGACGATTTATGGTAGGAGAAAATCTTATGGGTTCGCGTCAGCAACATTCTAATGCACGTGCATATGCATATGCACACATACAATCGGGTATATATACAATGCGTTAGCGTTTTTAATTGTAATTTTTAATATTACATTAATCAGTTTGAAAATTCAAAACACTGTTTTAAGTTTGTACTTTTATTGACAGTCCTCATGACTACCTCCAATTTATTTTTTTTAATATTACAATTGCATTATTAGATTCATCTTATTAAAATTTCATACAATTTATAATACAATTATTATTCGATTTTAAATTATTTGTATTATTTAAGTCAATTACGTTGTACTTAAAGAATCATATAAATTTTACTTTAATTTTTTGTTTCTAGTATTATAATTTTATTATTAGAATCGATTAAAATCTTATATTTAATTTCATATAATTTATATGTAAGATTTTATTAGCTAGTTAATAATTTTGTACATTCACTCACACAAGTTAATAAAAATTCGTATACACGAATAAAGGTTACCATAATATTTTCTTTCTTTCTATTTCTTCGTCTTAAGATATAAATAATGTTTTTTTTGGCACGTTAGTCGTAATAGGGTCACAGTAAAAATGAGCATCGTACGAATCGTGTACAAAATCGAATTTTTCTTCAAACTTTTATATATATTTTTTAAATTATATACATACATACTCGTAAATATCATGAATTATTTTTCATTTCTTATCATAGACAAATAACTAATTAGTAATACACGAGACATCGTTATTTTCATTTTATGTTAAAGTCTTCGTTGGTTGTTATTAATAAAAACATTTCGTTCTGTATAGGAAACTTGATTCGATGAAAAATAAAAAGCTTTAGTTTGCTTAGTCATCTTTCTTTTAACGGGTGCCAATCGGAACGACATTCGCACATGCATACGTGTGCATAATACATACTCTTTCCTGCTACTACCAACGTACATATATTTTATTTAAATCTTTAATTTATGTGAAACGACTTTGTCGATACTCCCATATACGATTAAAAAATAAATAATAATGAAAGAAAAATAAAAGAAAATCATTTGATCGAGTAGTCGAAAATGTTAATTAGTTCGTTCGAAGATAATTGCAATAAATGCAAATCGAGAGTAGATATTTCTAGCGTATAACTTTCGTGCAATTTCTATGAAGATAAATTGTCGTGAATCATTTCAACGTAAAAAAGTTGCTTCAGCTTTGAAATAAATTCAAATGAAACATATGTTTTTGCACTAATGGTTTTTCTTTTTTTTTTTAAATTATTTCTTTTCTTCCTCTTCACTTTTAAAGCAAGTTCAAGGTATTACAAAACAAGTTGTATATTATTAACAAAATAAATAAAAATTAAGATGGGTGGAGGGTGGGAAGAAGAAGGTTGGTTCGAGTAGTCGAAAATGTTAGCTGTTTCGATCACATACACACACACACATACACACACATATGTATATATATATAAATGATAAATATATATTTTAATTTGAAATTTGTGCGTGCTACCGTCGAAAATAATTTATTAGAACGTTTAATCTAGAATCTTCGTTGGTTCTCCTTTTCAATGACTAAGCATGCAATTATGAAATCGAGACGGTAAATGATAGGGCTCGGTTGAGAGTCCCAATAAGGCAGGACGAGATCGAATCGAGGAATAGTAATAACGGGTTTCATTACGCCGTCCTCGTAGTTTTTATCTTAATGTTTAACGCATCGATTATATACATTGATGTTAGTTGTCTATCCGTTGTTGATACCGACAAATAATTAAACGTAAAATTGATCTCTCCGTGGAAACCTTGGAAATATTAACGAGATTAGTTTCCTCTAACTCACTAGCTTATCTATTCTCTTCATTTATTTTCCAATCATTTGTTTTTATTACTTTCATTTCTATTAATATGCACATCGTGCAATTTCAGAATACTTTTTATACATTATGATATTTATTTTATTTATTAATATTTATTTTCATACCCAAATTGTTTAAGAATGAATATAAAAAAAATATATTACGTGAATGCATATAAAAATTTCATATATATTTGGTTATCAAGTATGAAATGGAGCAAAGAAAATGCACACAATTGAATTGTAATTTGCTCCTCTATTAGGTTGTATTGGACAACCTAATATCATAGAAGAAAAAATATAACCCAACGAGAATGCAAATGTTTGTTTGGTGAATGAATAATAAATAGGAAAATAAGTTAATGCGAACGATATATCATACTGACTCGTAATTTCGATTAACCGTGTGAACGTCAGTTAAAGATATTATAATCGGAACTAAAAGCTGACTTGTAGATTTTCGTGGGAGTAGTTACACCCTAACTTATATTCGGCCAACGAACCGTGAAACGTAGTCATCGTTGTCGTCACGAAACCTTTCGAGAACCTACGAGGTGGTTCTGCTACGGTCGTTAGAGGTCTGTCTGTTCTTTTTCTTCTTCTTCTTTTTGTTTTTCTTATTTCTCAGGACGATTGGAGGATTCGAAAGGAGCGTGGAATATCAATTAAAATCGCAGCTCGCACGCGAACCTACGTGGCTGAGAAGAAGAAGAAGAAGAAGAAGAAGAAGAAGAAGGTTTTCGATCGAACGATTCCCAGGAAAACGGGAGTCGCGATGAAAAAAGAATAAAAAAAATATCCAACTCAACTCAAGGTTAAATATCGAACGATCTTTAGATCGTTATCGGGTATGAAACATTTTTTTATACCTTACTGGAAAAAAAAAATGAAAAAGAAACTAAAGAAATTTTTCCACAAATAAATGAAAGATTATTTCTTAATTTTTGTTCGATGATATTTATTTTTTTTATATTTAAATTATTTCTAATTATCGAATAAATCATTGAATAAATTAGAGTACTTTGTTGATTTAGTTAACTGTCATTAATTACTGGTACATTTTGTTATTATTACTTTTGTATTTTCATTCATTTGTAATTGAATCTTAATTGGTAAAAGGGTAGTTCTGTATAGACAATGATTTTTATTTATTGACAATTATTTTGTTAGGATTCTTTTGAATAATTTAATAATAATTATATATATATATTTATACATATATTTGCGTTACAGGGTATTGCATCAGGAATCTTCTAATTAAAAAATAATATAATTAATTTTATTAACATTGATTAGATCAATTAAAAAAATAATATATTTATTGAAAAATGAAATAAAAAAAACATTTATTATCTTTTTCTTTCTCTCTTTCTATCTCTCGTTCTTTATAGTAATCAATATTTGTTTTTCTTGTAGAGTTTTTGCTATAAAAAGAATGAAGTAACATGAGTGATCATGTACGAAGAACGAAAATACAGATTTTATGATTGTAAAGTATGTTAGGAAAGTGTCGCGATGATATTTCTGAGAAACGTAGTATAACACTCTAACTATCTCTCTCTATCTATCTCTCTTTCTCTCTATATCTCTCTTTCTGTCGACGTTAATAATAATGATCCAGATGTAACGTCTGGCGTTTAGTTCAGGAATGAAGAGTAGATCGAGTAAGAACGATGACTCTTAAAATCTAACTTTAAGGTCGTTTCGAACTATTTCTTCGTCGTAGCGTTAAGTATTCTCGGTGAGAAAATCGCTCGAATTAAATTCTACGTCGTCTTTTGAAATCTTTAACGTGGAAAATAGACGAAATAAAACGGCATAGAGTGTTTCTCTCGCTTACGTAGTAATATATTTTCAAAATTCATTTATTATTACTTTCACTATGATTCATTACATTTCTAAATTAATTCTTATGTATTATATATTATTTTTTATTATTATCATCATCATCATCATTATCGTCATCGTTATTATTCTATATAAGATTTTCTATTACTAAAATTACTTCGAATTCATTTATTATACTAATGTTGTTACACTGAAAATATATCTTACATATATCACAAGTATTATTAATATTATTATTATTAATACTATACTATTAATTATAATTTTAATATTAAATATAAACTATATAATACTATTAATTATATACATTATTATTACTTAATTTATATATTACAGGATAAAAAAATTAAATTAAATTTATTTAGTTGATTAAATTAAATGAAACTAGCTGATAAAATTACAATCTCTTTATCTCTCACACTCTCTCTCTCTCTCTCTTTCTCGTTTCGTTATTGATAAAAAAAAAAGAAAATAAGAAAAGAAAAATCTTCGTAGATAAGAAAAACAAAGATACATTCTTGGTTTGATCTTATGTTATACTTATGTATAGGAGGACCGATCTGGAAAAAAATCTAGGAAGATACTTCGTATATCTTTATCTCAGTCTTCTTCGCTTACTCGTTTATGTCGATAGGATTTCGATAAGGAACGTCTCGTCGAGGTTTATAATTAACTTACTAGCGGAATAATCTTTCCAGCTTATAATTTCTACTTTACTACGAGAAAGAGAGAGAGAGAGAAAGAGAGAGATGGCTATCCGGCTTTCGTCGTTTCGTCCACTTACGATAAGCAGAAAATTTTCATACGTTTAACGCATTGCTTATCTTTAAAACGTCCTTTAGCGTCGTTAAACGATTTATTTTATAATTTATTAATCCCATTAAATAATTTCCTTCTCGATTTAACTTCTAACTTAACACCTACAAAAACGTTACACCCTTTGCAAGTTAAACGTTTATCTCTTGAAATCAAAAGTTTGTTTCTCATTGATACTAAATAATCAATATCGCAGTAATTCGATTGAGATTCTTGACCAACTTTATGCTTGCGCGTGTGTGTGCGTGTTGCATGCGTGAAAATTTGCAATTTAATGGAAAATATAAATTAAGGCATATGTTGTATATTATTTTTATTTGTTTTTCTACGTTTACCATAGGTTTTATGATTTCTAATCGGTAATATCTTTGAAATATAAAATTCGAATTAATACTAGTAGAATATTTTAATCCTTTAGCACTACGAAGTCAATTTTCATGACAGGAAATTTTCATAAAAAAATCCTTTCGTCGAATAACAAGTTTAACTTTAAATTTTAGAAGAATTTTTGTTCTTTACCTCAAACGAGACATCTTAAAATAAAAAAAAATCATTATAGTATAAAGAATTAAATAATAACGAAAGAGAATGGAAGATGAAGAAGAACAATACGTGACGATTGAGAGAAAAAGAAAATAGTAAAAAAAATAAAAATGACATTTGCAATGTAAGATATCTAAAGTGTATCTTAAAGCTTGTTCGAAACTCGTGTCGTTCGAAAGGAGCAAGGGAGAATAAGAGGAATAAAAATAAAAATAAAAAAAAAATGAGAAATAAGAAATAAGAAATAAGAAGAGTGTGTTATTCAGCTAAGAAGGACGACGTAACCGATAAAGGAAGTCGGTGGACCATTAGCGAGGCATGATTAAACGGAACATGTAATGGTGTAATACGCACTGCATTAAGTCCTCGGCGGTGTCCCGCAAGAGGTGGTTCTGTTGGATTCCACTGCGGTCGGTTAACGTTGTTGAAACGCCTCGAGGATCCCCCGAGTGGATTAAAACGTTCACTTCATTCGCGGTCCCATAAAATCTTACAGCCGATGGGATTTGTCGTTTGGACAGCAGCTTCCTACGACGATCGACACTTACTTTTTCTTTATGTATATATTCCCCCTATACCTCTCTTTTCCCCATTAATAATTATATTTATAAATTCATACAACTCTAAAAAAAAAAACACCTGAAAGTTTCAAATATTTATTAGGAGGAAAACAAAATAATTAACTTCTTTTTTAAAATATATTAGGTTGTCGAGTATGAAATGGAGCAAACAAAAAATGTACATAATTAAATTGCAAATTTGCTCCATTTTTAGAAATAACAAAAAACATGTAAAAGAATATAAAAGAATATTAAGATTATTCCTGTTAAGTTAGTTTAGTCAGTCGCGTTTAGCTGAAGATGAGAATTTCATTGGTGGATCTTCGAAAACGATTAGCACGAAAGAACAGAATGAAAGAGTAAAAGGAGAGAAAGAGAGAGAGAGAGAGGGCAATGCTCGGTAAGAGCAAGAAGACGATTAGGATTAAACGCGTAATCCCTGACGGATTCGTTCGCCGAATAAGGTAGGAGGCGAATGAGACGAGAGTATATACACACATTCGTCACTCAGCAAGCCTCCCGCGATACACTCCGGCATGTTCCTCACCTCCTCCCCCCTCCAGCCACCTCTTCACCTTCTTCTCTTCTTCATCTCTTTCATATTTACCCCACCAGCCCCTTAGTCGCCATCCCTTTCCTCGACCCCCCAACTCCACAGCTACGAAACTCTCCCTACGAATCGAGCACGGAAGCCCAAATATGGGGAAATGCACGGCGAATTATATCCCCCTTCCTCCACCATCTCCTCCTCCTTCTCCTCCTCCTCCCTCTACTTCTCCTCCCTCTACTTCTTATACTCTTTCCCTTTCTCTCTTTCTCCCCCACCCCCTACCATTCCCCCTCTCGCTCTTCTCTTTCTCTCCCTGACTTTTTCTTTCTTTCTTTCTCTTTTTCTTTTTCACTCACGTCTACAGGGTTCTTTCATCTTACTTGCTCTTTCTCGCATTGCTTGAGTTTATGGCGCCAACATATTTGAGTGTGTTAGGCGCCGAATACGGAATTACGAATAATTTCCCAACAAATAACGACCAATGTGTCTTCTACTTTCGGTGTCGTCTCTTTTCAGAATGTATCTTTTTTTTTCTTTTTTCTTCTTCTTCTTCTTCTTCTTCTTGTTCTATCTTCTTACCTTTAAAATTTAGCGATCGGTCAAATAAGTAGGAGTTTGTTTCCGATCGGGACGATTCCTTAATTTATGTGTAACCATATATATATATATATGTATTTAGATGTGTGTTTTACTAGCTGGTTATATATATTTATATATTTTATTTATTTTTAAGAAATAATTTTATATTATAATTAAATTTCAATGCGATACGTATTTTGCATTATATTTATATTCATTTAACGTCATTATTTTAACGTTTATTTATTTGTCACATTTATTTATATATATTTATATATAAATAAATAAATAAATAAATATTTTTATTATTCTTGTCGATAAAATATCCGTGATTGTTTTTTATTTTCTATTTATTCGACATTATTTATATACTTCGTTTAATATTTTTCTCTCAATATGTTTTTATACATATCTTTATATTCTTTATTATTATACTTTTTTTTATTCGTATTCTAATTTTTATATATATTTTTTTTTTATAAGTAATTGTAGTTTATATCGTAGACAGTATAGAAATGATTAATAAGATACAATAAAAGTGTTAATATTTGATTATCCTAATACATTAACGTTAATACAATATATTTTTCTCTATCTAACGATTTATTTGATATATATATAAAAGAAATATAATTAAAAATGAAAACGATCCGTTAAAAGAAATCATCGAGGGTTATTATGAACCAACGCTAATCTAACCGATGAAATAATTTATTATCCTGTCGGATTAAAGGCGCTTTTAGTTTACTCTTTTTGGATGTCTAAGTACCCGATCGTGAAATCGAAATAGCAAACGATCAGAAACGTTAATGAAATCCTAATTAGGTAATGGCAGATGGAGAACTGACTAATAACTATAACCACTCACGTTTGGACTACTGTTTTTTCTTCTTTATCTTCTTTTTCTTTTCTTTTATTTTATTTTATTTATTCTTTCCTCTTGATCTCTCTTTCTCTCTAATCAAATAGGTAATTTCATTCAATGGTCATTTTTAAAATCATTCGTGTTTCACATTATCATAAAAAAAAATATACTAACGTTTTTATATCGATTAGAAAGATATTAGAAATGTAATTTGATTTAATACAATCTAAAAAATAATTAAATAAAAATAATCGAAACATCCGACACAATTTTGAAAGAAATTATATTCCTCTTCTAAAATAATTTAAGATCAAATAAATTAATAGACAAAAAAATCTTATTTGATTCCGAAACTTGGTTTCTATCTTTCAAAATAATTTAATACAATATAAAAAAAACTAGATAATTCGTGATAAAATAAATCAATCGAAACGTCTAATAAGATTTTAAAAATACGTTTTCCTTTTCTGAAAGTAATTCGATGGAAAGGAAAAATACGCAAAGAAGAAGAAAAAAAAAATGAAGGAAAATGGTGGAAGAAAAATGGCGAAGAAGGAAAAAAAGAGATAAATAAATTCGGAAGAGGAGTAACGTCGATGGCGGCAATATGGCGTCGAAGGAAGGTGTCGAAGAGTGTGTCCAAGTAGCCAACCGGACATATTTACATCCATACATTGGAACATGTAACCTGAGTGATTGAGTAAGTGTGTGTGTGTGTGTGTGTGTGTGTCAGAGAGAAAGAGAGAGGTGAAGAAGGAGTTAAGGAAAAAGAACAAATCTTAAGAGAAAAGAATAAATTTAAATAAAAATAAAATGTAACCACAATTTCTCTCAGAATGGGAGAAACAGACGGAGATAGAAAAATTGTATGGGAAATATATGGATTAATAGAAAAGGATAAAAATAAGGATAATGCATAACCCATATGTTTCGATCCTTCTTACGGAAAGTCTGGAAAGAGGTGTACTCAACATCATTCTGTCTTTCTCTTTCTTTCTTAAGATGGGAGGAGCTCAACCGAGTTGGATTTTAATGGCGGATTTTTGCGACTCGCCAATCGCACTCAGCAAAGATACATCTCCCCTTCCGTCCAGCCTCTCTCTCTCTCTCTCTCTCTCTGTCTCTCTGTTTCTTCCTCTTTCTCTGTTGGATTCACCGATTTCACTCGCAGCTAAGAGACTGAGCGTTGAGGAGATATACATCGCCGGCATGCTTACGTGAGATTTGATTTGAGGAGGAGTGCTCCTCGAAGCGAGCACGCGTGGGACACACGCTACCTTGTCGCGTGCCTAACATCAGCCAAGCGCGAGCGAACACAAACAGTGATTCTCAACTTTAAAGATTTTTCATCTACCATCCTGTAACTCTGTTCAATGTTTTCCTATGATATTGGATACTATCCGGTAAGGAACGATTTTTTTTCTGGGCTAACAAACAAATATTTTCGAAATGTAGAATGAAATTTTTAACTAAGAAGAACAGTGTTTTAAAAGAAAAATACTAAATTGTTGCTACTAATAATATGTATTTAAATTTTTAGACAATTTACACGATCGTAACTAAAATGATATAAAATAGAAGACAATCAATTATTCCCAATGAATTATTCCTCCAATCTAATATTTCTTAATTCTAAATAATAATAATTCTCAATAATTAAAGCTCAATACACACACATATCTTTTTCTCTTTTAAATTTTTGGTTTAAAAAAAAAATAGTTGAAATTTTCTACAAAACAAATCCTGGTATTTAGCAAACGGTTTACTCGTTCTATCCGATTCAGAAAGTTTCTTTACTCTTCTGTACTTTTTTTTTCTCTCTGTCTCTTTCTCTCTTCGTCTTGTCAGTTTCAAATAATAAGATATAAAGAGATAAATAGAGAAGGAGAAAGAAATATAGAATGAAAGAGCGGTTTAACGGCGTTATTAGAGACAAGACGATGATCTCCTTGCGTTTAATAAGAGACCGACACTAAGCAAGGAGTTTTGCTCCTCCTTACTTCGAAACGTTTTAACGCGGAATTATACCTTCGGATCATCTTTCTCATTCTATTCTTAGTTACAATATATCTTCTTCTCTTTTTAGTCCTTACTCTAACATCTCATTAAACCGTCCTTTTGGATCTACCATTCTTTATTACCCCATATACCTACCTCTTCATTTATTTTTACCAACATCTTTTTATCCATCGATACCAAAGTGCCAATACTTGGATTAATACAGTTTTCATTCATCTATTTTATTCTTTTATTATTATTATTATTATTATTATGAATATGGTTCATATAATATGGTATTATTCAATATGGGTTGTGTGTGACTCAGAACCAGTACAAAAAGAGGGGTTACACTGTATTTTGCAAAGGTTTTTGCAATTTTCTTATAAAAAAAAAATATTCTAGATCACTCGATCTTCTAATTAACTAAGATACATACTTACTATAATATTTCTATGTGATCATTAAGTCATGAAAGTCCGTTTGAACGTTTCGACACTCTCTGAGTGATATCATCGCTAGCAGGAGCGGATTCAGTCATTCGTTGGACGTATATTATACACCCAACACTTCTCTCGATGTTGTCATTTCCATATACTTGAGTATATATGCAAGTATATATGTGTGACTGTATGCGTTAGTTTAGTTCAGACATAGTGGTCAGCGGTCTTCTTCTTCTTCTTTTTCTTCTTCTTATTCTTCTTATTTTTATTCTTCTTGACAAACTCTTCTTTCGATATAAGTGAAAAAAAATATGTGCGTAGGTATATTTATTTCATAAATATAATATGGACATTGAGGAAAGGATGTTGTTAACATTTTAAAAATGGTCATCCGAATCTTGCGAAATTTTGTTTGTCTAATCGATTCAGATGATTCTGAACTTTTTCAACTCTCAATATTTTTCTTTCTAATTATCACGCTTATAAGTATATTTGCTTTTCAATTGTAATTTTAATTGATTAAAGTATTAAGTGTTTTTATGGTAACTAGATATTATAAAATAATCAAAATCATAGTAATCGTATTATTTCAATAATCAACATTTGGTTTTTCAACTTTGGCGTTGTATTTTATATTATTTTATTTAACGATATATGATTTTATTCCTATTACTTTGTTCATAATACACTACAGTATTTAATATTAGTAAAATAATATTACATATAAAATATTAAGTATATCAAGTTAATTAAGAAAAAGGAATAAATTTATAGGACAACCTAATACGACCTATGTACGAGTATACTTGTTTCTCCGTAATTATTATAATTAAAAAAATAAAAAGAAAAATCATATGATCAATCAATAATCTCGATCATTTTATTCGTAATAATTTATTCAAACCAACATGGAGATACAAATGTTGTAATAGAACATAAAAGAAAGATGCAAACAAGAAATGTTCATCGATAGGATTGAACAATTTAATTGAAAGAATAAATAAAATAAAATAAAATAAAAATAATAAATGGAAATGAAGAACAAACGAAAATCATTTATTCTAATAGGAAGAAACTGTTAGGTGTGTTATCAGGTAGAGCGTAATTCGCGACTAATCGAGTCATAAAATGATATTAGTGAGCACGTCGAAGTTAAGATAAGGCGGTACAAACAAAGAGAAAGGTGCGCGTAGAAACTGCCCCTACCGTTTACGTTAGAGTCAATCGAGAACAGCATAATTACCGTGTACTTACATATATGCAGACTCATACAAATACATTAGATACGTGATACGTAACGAAACGAAACGAAACGAAACGGTATCGCTTTATCGTATTGGACAAATTGCACTAGTACGAGATTACAAATGTTGGATAAGGCGATTTCTATCTTTATTAACATTTCTTCCTTAATTTATGTTTCACGTATCTTCATGTATATACACATTTGTCCTTTTTTTCATATATATATAAATATAAATTTATGTATAATATGTCTTATTATTTTTTAATTCCTTTTCATGCAAACACTTAAATTTCTTCTTACACATATCTACGTGTATATATATTTATACCGTTTTATATAAATAATTAGTTACAAGTTAATTGTCGTAATTATCTTAGATATTACAGATGACTCGAAGATCTTAGAGGTGTATTTGAAAAAAATACTAAACCGTTTTCTCGCGGATTAATTTTAACGAGAAGGGGATGGATGGTCTTTAAAAGCATATGGACAAGCTATCGTTTGACCGTACGTGTAAAATAACGACGTTCTTCGGGCTACCGTCTTAAGCGAGCTCTTTAATTAAGGATAGAAATTTATGGCTTATTTACCATAACGAGCCCGATGATCCGTGGTAGGTACCTATATATATATATGTGTATATATATATAGGTGTATACAAAATTTTACGTGCAAAGTATTATAATATGCATATTCACGTATTGCGCGTGTGTACGTGTGTGGGTGTCTGGTCCATGAAAAATATATTTTTCATATTTCATATTTGTTTTTTTTTATTTTTATTTATTAATTATTTATTACTATATTTATTTATTAATTGTTTTATACGTTTTGATATTTATTAGAATAATTATTTCATTTTGGAAGTTGGAAGATATTATTCGAGATGTATATTCGTGTCACGCGTAACTCTATGGTTACAAGTGGTGTAAACTCAGGCTAATTTGTACAAGCCATCATTAAAATTCATTCCCCTTTTTAAAAGAGAAATATAAGATGCCAAAACGAGTGCTAACGAACGATCCGAACCGACGTTCGTTCCTTCGCGGCCGTAAAACATTTCGAAATTGGATTTTGATTTATTTACGGGATTTGCTTTTTCTTCTTTTTCTTCTTTCTTCTTTCTTCTTTCTTCCTCTTCTTATTAAAATAATTTATTTTTACCTCCAAGACCAGGATTGTTGATGAATGTTCGATCTGAAAACTTTAAACGTGTATTGATCTAAAAATAATCTGAGAAATTTTATTCTTCGATTATCTTTCGTTTATACTGTTTTTTTTAAAGAAAAAGGAACTTTTGTAAAAAAAAACAATTATTAACTAAATAAGAAAAGTGTTTATAATTTGAGACTAGGAAGAAGTCATCAGTGACCAGATCTAACAATTGTACTGCATTCAGAAAAACATAAATAAAAGATGCAATGTAAAAAATAAGAATATGAAAGTTGAGGAAATAAAAAATTCGAAATACAAAATTTCGAAATCGAGTCCGAACTCGTAAACGTCTCTCTACAGGTTTAAATATACTATTACTAATATTACCATGCGGGTCCACACACACACATACTTACACGAATACATTAGCTACTACCGTTCGACACTCCTAGTTTCTAATCTCGTCTAATCGTTAAGCATTTACCTGCATTAACTTATAATACATACATACATATATATATATAGATGCATTCACGCACTTGTATATACTTACAACGCTCATCCTGTCGAGTGATTTAAGAGTAAACGATGAATCGATCCGCTGCGAAACGAATCGATTCGCCTGGTACGATTAACTGTTCTTAAACTCGAAAGATATATCGCGGGAAGAACGGTTACACTTTCAAGGTACTCTTCTATCCCTATACATATATATATATATGCGTGTAAATGCATGTATCTACATATGTATTTATTTGTACGCGTTGTGTATACTTTCTACATGTATGTGCATTTATATTAATTTTTTGTCTCATTTGTTTGTATTAAATTTTTCTTTTTTTTTTTTCTCCACATGTGTTTTTGCATTTGCTTTGCATGTATTATATGCATTTATGTCAGTTTTCATATTAGTGTTTGTGTTTATGCATATGCATATGCATGTGCATGTTCATCTGCATGCGTTTTTATTTATGTTTATGTTTAGGGCTCATTAGATTTTTGTTTACGGGTTTACGTTTGCCTTTGAGTTTTATTTTATTCGAGTTTGTGTTTGTGTATGTGATTACTTCTTGAAAAGACACGAGCTTCTTTCAAGCTTCCAGTCACGCATCTGCTCGAAAACCGATCGCATACCGATTAACTCTCTCGGAGTCAATTATCATTCGTCCCATCCTCGTCACGTTTGTCATTTGTCCTTTAAAATGTACTCCATAGAGAATACGATTATTATTTTACTTTTATACACATGCATATGTGTTTGCTCGTGTATTTTGATTCGTACGATTTATTCAATATTTCTATAAATGTATCACATCGTATGTGTACAAATGCATTTTACTTCTTAATCAAAGATAAAAACAATCAAAGAAATAAACTAAAAATATTGAAAATTCTCAAACCCAATCACTCTTCCCATGAAATATTTTTTACAACTTAGATTTTTACGTAAACCACCATCTCCCTCTCTTCCCACTCTTCTTTCTCTCTCTTTTTCTCTTACTCTAAACACTGTAATTTCTACTTCAGTGCAACTCAGAATTAATCGAGTGGATCGTTCTAAATCAATCGTCGGTGGACGTGCCTTATAATTCGTAGTCGTACTCAAACGCGGACATAGTCTTGAGTAAATGGGGGGTTGAGGGGGGAATGTGCGTACAGTATACTATACGTACTTACTTACCTATCTACCTACCTACGATATATACACAAGAATATACACATATTGTAATATACAGTAGAAAGATTTACACAAATACACGTATCGTAGTATACAGTAGAAATATATATATACAGAAAATATACACGAGAATACACTCACACATATACACACATTGTAGTATACAGTAGAGAGAAGTTGTAGGTACTTTAGGAAAGAAAGGGAAGCGAGGGAATAAGAGGAAGAAGAAGAAGAAGAAGAAAATATCCGTACGTTCGATGCCTTGAGCCAGCGTCAAAGATGCTTTACGAGGAGAGATGCAGCTACAAAATTGTGTGCGGTGGGGGTGGAAGTGGGGGAGGAACGAAACGAGTGAAAGAGTAGAGAGAAGAGAAGAGTAAAGGTTTTTCCCATCTCATCTCATCTCATCTCATCTCAACTCATCTCATCTCAACTCATCTCATCTCGACTCGACTTCGTCTCGTATAGTCCAGTACACTCAAATACAATTCGTACGGTTGGGTTTTTATTTCTACAATTATTTCTAACTTATACTCTGTGAATTACAGGAGAATTAATTCGTATAATTGATATTTTTCGTCTTCTTGTAAATGGAAAGTATACAAAGTTCTTTTATACACGAAAATAATCATTATTTTAAGATTATGTATTTAATTTTCAATAAATTGTTTCAAATTATTTCTTGCAATTTATGATAGATCCGCCGACCATTAAGATCTTGCGATCCATGTAAAACGAAATAATAGATTTGTCGTTGTGTTTAAATATACGCGTTATCATTTTCACGTTAACGACCACGATCCTTTTCTTCTTTTATTTGAAATTATACCACGAAGATTGTATCGAGAATCTCTATTTGTATGGTGCGTTACGCGTAACTGTGTGTTGTTCGATAATACCAGATCCTGCCTTTTAAAAGGATCTATATGCGATTTGTCGTGTTATCGGTTTCTCTTCTACCTTCTTCTTCGATACTGTGTACTCTTGCTTCAGAGAAGATACCGTGTAATTTATCGGCTTCTTGATATTTTTTTTCTTCCTCTTCTTCTTCTTTTTGCTTTATTCCTATCGTTCTTTCAGTCGTTTTATTATTGATGTAGGTATGCATGTATACTGTATTTGTTAGATTTCTTCTGCATGTATCATCCAGATTGAGTTTTATCTTTTTATTTGTATTATTATTATTTTCTAGATATCACAGAGATACGTGTTTATTTATTTATTTTTGTCGATTGAAATTTTGTGATTAGTATTAATGATAAATTTATTTATCTAAGATAATATATTTGTAAGGATAAAATATGGGTGTATGTATATATATATTTATGTAAGAAATATTTAATTTAAATTAATGAATGTTAGAAATATTTTAGAATTAGGGACGTTCGTTCTATCACTTAAAACGGTCCTAAAATGATATTAGTTGTTTAGAAGGAGGGGAGAACTTGCGTAAGAACCTAACGATCCTAAAGACTGTTTCTTAACGGTACGTAAGCTGAAGGGACAATTTGAATGCTTAGAATTAGTTCTTTCTAGACACGTGGATCGAACTCTCGAAACTAGTCATTTATTTCATTCTCGAGTGAAAACTTGTCACTCATTATACTTGATTAGTAAACAAAATCAATTTCTTTTCAGATTCTTTCTCTTAACCCTAATTAGATTTCAAACTAATTGAGTCAAAAGATTTAACATTAACCATCTAATTTCTAAATGTAATTTAGAAATATTTACAAATCAATGTAGAGATAGAAATTAAAAAAAAATAAATTTCCACGTTTATACGAAGATTCTTTCTTGCATCGATTAGAATTGAATTTCCGACAAATGCGTTAGGATTTAAAAGATGAGATAAGCGAAAAGCAAAAAAGAAAAGGAGAAAAAGGAAATAATAAGATGCAACGTTACCGAAATCGTAAGTAAAAATAGTGTTCTACGGAATAACTCATTCACTTCATATCGAAGTTTAAAAGCAGACGGGCTAATAAATTGGGGAATGGTCGGACGTTTTAACAAGTTTCCTTAATTAAGTCACGGGACGGTTAATGAAAATACAATGCGGAGGAACACGTTCAAGAACCGGAGTTATAAATAAGGACTGGCCTATCTCCGTGCATAAACGCGAAACGTCTCTCGTCCTATCTCTTTCTTTCTGTCTCTCCCTCTCTTTCTCTTTCTCTCATTCTGACGCGTCTTTACTTACTCGCGAGTTCGATGCATGCATACATTTTAAGAAGAGTATAACCTACTCGTATACAAACTTGCATATATACATATACATACATACATACATATATATATATATATATGCATATAAATAAATATGCGTGGGTACTTATACATGTGTATATATACACATATACATGGTTAAATCGACTCTATCCGCATTATCCAAAGCCATTGTTCCGAGGAACGATCGAGCGATCGTGGGATCGTCGAATCATCGCCAAGATGATCATTTTTCTCCGCGGAAGTACATGATCGTTCTGTAAGCATTCATATCTATATTGTTAATCCCACTTTGTTCTCCTTCTCTCTCTCTCTCTCTTTCTCTTTCTCTTTCTTTCCTTTTCCTAGATTTTTATTCTTCGCGTTTTTACTTTCCCCTTTTGATTTCTTTGCGCTTTCCAGATTTTTATTCATCGATTTATCCTTGCGAGTTTTTCAATTTCTCAAATCTCCAAATATACTTTTTATTATCCACAATAAACGGTGATTGGGTTCTTTTTAGTCCATGTCTTTTATTCTTCGTGAGTTTTCGAGCACGCGAGCTTTCTCCAGAACTAATGGGCGATTACGTTTTCCGAGATAGGTACACATATGTAAAAGAGAGTGTAAATAGATTATAAGTAGGTAAGATTTTATGGACTCTTAGAACACTCATCACGAATGATTATTTTTTATTTCTTATTTTATATAATATACGATCCTATGGAAAACATTGATTTATCTCGAAAGATTAAAGGTCGAATATTATTTGATTCTGGCATAGATCTATGGACGTGTATAGATTCTCATATATTGTATATATATATATTTATATATAATATATATGTAGATGTGATTAATATCAAATTGAATTTAAACAATTATTATTTATTCATTTATAACATGTTATTTATTTCATGCGTAATTGTAGAAAACGTTAACTATGTAAATTTCAATATATTAACATAAATAACCATTTTATTCTATTCGGATCAGAGGTATACTAGTGATATTTATTATAGAATATCGAAAGACTTTCTATAGATATTCTAAATATAGATTTGATTATTTACAATAAATCATCAAATGATCTTAAACGATACACCGTATATCGTTTATGTTAAGTCAAAAAAATCACCAAATAACATTTATTCAAAAATCTGAAATCTACACAAAATGTATGATTAATTTATGATCAAAAAAAGGGTTAATGAGTTTTGATTGAACACAGAGACGATATATAAAAATAAATATTAAAGAAGAAGAAAATAAGGAGACTATTAATCGATCGGTTGTTTTCTGGTTTAGTCGAATCAAGCGTATTTGAAAAAAAAAAATACAATTTATTCAATAATCTAAAATCGAAACAAAATGTATTTAGGGTCTAAAAGGTGTAGTTAATGATTTTTGATTGGACGTAGATATATAAAAATAAATATTAAAGAATAAGAATACAAAAAAGAAGAAGGAAACTATTCGTTGGTCGGTTTGTGTTCTGTTAGCCGAATCGGGCGTATTGAAAAAGGAAAATAAAATGATCGTCGTCCCGCGAGGAACACAGCTTAAAGATTTCTCTGTTCCTCTCCCTCTCTTTCTCATTCTATCTCTGTCTGTCCAACGTTGCCGTGGCAAGAAGAGAAGACGCGTTCTCTGAGGCTTCGTATACGAAAGGAACGAAAGGAACGAAAGACTTGCGACCCAGGTGTCTTCCTTCTTGGCCGGCGCTCTCTCGTCGTCGTACTGTAACTCGTTCTCTCCACCCGCAAAGCCGACCAACGGTTCTGGAACCTGTTCCGAACCGTTTGAGAGTCTCTGTCTTTCCTCTCTCCTCTCTCCTCTCTATCTCTTTTACCTTCTTCGTTTCCTCCCTCACCTTCCATATTCCTCTTCTTCTTCTTCTTCTTCTTTACTGGCCTGTTCGTGGTTATGCGCGCGAGTCAAGTCTCGCTGAGCGTAATATCGCGCACATCATCGTCGTCACGAAGAAAAAGAGAAAAAGAGAGAGAGAGAGAGAATGACGTGTATATGTTTCTTTTCTTCTATCTCTTTTTTCGTTTCCAAAGACAGAAATTGGTGGTGCAGTTGTTGCAGTTATTGCTATTGTTGCTATTGTTGCTGAGAGGCAACTTTCTTTCTTTCATTTCTTATTTCTTAAAAAAGAAAATTAATGTTGCTGTTGTTGTTGTTGAGAGATGAGGAAAAAAAAGAAGGAATTTGCATACCATTTCATCTTTGTAACTTTTTATTTTCTCTTTTTTCCATATTATTTTTGGTTATCTTCTTTTTCCTCTTCATTTCATTTCCTCTCTTTAAGGTTTTTTTTTTTGGTTTCTTTCTTTAAGCGTTGAGACGAAGCAAGGAGTAAAAGAGAGGCGCCCGCAGCGAGCTACGAGCCAGCGCAAGACAAGCCAAGTCAGGGCGAATGGGGTACGGCACACGCCACACGCCATCATAATGGAATAATGAGGCTAAGACGATAGCAATCGCCGTACGGGTTCCTCTCTCTCTCTTTCTCTCTCTTTCTCTCTTTTTCTCTCTGTTTCTCTTTCCCGTTCTTGTAAGCTTGCGCTCGAGCAACTTCTACAGCAGCCGCGAACGTGGAACGTCGTGGACGAATTGAGCAAATCAGAGCCACATCCGATGAGGTCACTGCGGACAGCCGCGGGCCTTTAGGGACGCTACCAATGGTCTCTTCTTCTTCTTCTTCTTCTTCTTATTCTCATTCTTCTTCTTTTTATTATTATTATTTGAATTATTCCATCTTATTACCTAAGATTTGTATATTTTACCAACTATACTTTGCGACCTTCCACCTGGCGAACAAGAACTTCTTGGGAATCCTTTAACCGACACTTACTTATTCCCTTTTTTTTGTATTCTTTTTCCTTGTTCGTTGAGTGTTTTGAAAAAATGAAGAAGAGGAAGATTAAGGATAAAGAAGAAACTACCGGTGGTAGTAGCAGCAGCATCAGCAGCAACATCAGCAGCAGCAACGGCGGCAGCTACAGCAGCAGCAGCAGCAGCCGTGGCACGTGACCCCAAAGAGCGGTAGAGTCAACTCGCTCAAGTAGCCGGGCCCTGCCCTTTGACCCAGCCGACAATTTCGAATTATGTCTCCCCGAGAGAACGGATATACTCCCGTCAGAGACGCCTTCCTCCACAAGGTGCTCTCTCTCCTTTACGTTATCCTACTTGCTCATTTCATTTACTCTCTTTTCTTCCTTCCTTCATAAATGTTGATAAATTTGATTATACGTGTGCTGGTAATCTCCTCTAAGAAGTATACCGGATGTTCAATTTCGTTAACAACGATTTTTAACAAATCATTTTACTTTTATGGTCTCCTGCTCAATGTGAATCTTATTCCATTTCGTTTCACGTATTCATTTCATTTGATTTCTTTTATTTGTTCATTTCATCGATCGTATTTTTTATACCAAGTATAGAAAAGATATAACCAATTGCAATTGTTTAACTAATTAACAATACGAGATAAGTAATCCAAGGTTTTTTTTTCTTGACTAATGTTTATTGCGAAAATTGGATAAATAACGTTTGAAAGAAAAATAAAATGATTGACTATTCTTTACCGGAGAGATTATTTTATTTATTTACTTCTTTGTGGTTTTCTCCTATTCATATGTCAGGCGTGATATTGATGCACGAACGAACACTCGATGATAAATATCGATTTATCTGTACCGGTGATCACCTTGTCGTCGCTTTCTGACGAATCCCACGTCAGACTTTTATTACTTTCTTCGACTACGACGACGACGACGACGACGATGACGACAACGACAACGACGACTATTCGCGACGGCTAAGTCTTCTTATCGAAACCATCAGCTTCCGTTCGACCTTACCTTTGTGTTCATCTTCAACTCAAGCCTTTGTTATCTTTACGGTAGACTGATGGGTATTGTTGAATGATGGAATATCTCTTTAACCTTTTTTTTTTTATTTCCATACCTCATATTTTTCTACAAACTTTACGAGAGTTTGGAGAGGAAATGAATTATTGTCGTTTTGTTAATTAGTTGGACAGATAATGACGGTCATTTTATTTTCACAGATGTGTTTTGCTTAGATTAGTTGAAGAAAGTGACTAAAGGTTATTCTATGTTTCAGAATATATTACGTTATGTTTTATACAACAAAAGTGTTATGAGTGTTTACGATAGATTATGGTGATTTTGTTTATTAATCAATACAAGAAAATTGTACGCTATTGAACAAAAAATTGAATAAAATTATCAACAAGTTCGGTAAAATAATTAAATATCAATTACGAGATATAATAGTTTGAAACTATTTGAAGATGGTTGAGTGAAAATGTAAAAATGGGGAAAAACTTGTTTGAATATCATTAAAATACGAATAAAGTTTTTCCCCAGGCCTAACACATATATATATATCCACATATAACCATTACCGTTGATGGTGGTCGTTGGTTTTTTATTGTTAGTGGTAATCACAGCGAGATACCTTCGTCAAGCTCATCAGGAACGCTTAGCTCGACTGGAAGGATATGTCGAAAGGAACGATCTCTCAAAGGTGGCTCGTGCCACGGCTATGAAGAATCTTCTTGGACATCGGTGATGTTCGCGTCATTGTTCTTCCCTGAAGAAGACAAATGATCCAACTGGATACGAAACAGTTAGCGGGATCCTGGCTCTGGGATTGGATGCTGTGGATGGATTCACCATGGTGGAAAGAAGAAGCGCTTCTTGTGCCTTGTAAATCGCAAGATAACTTATTAGTCCTCACGTGACTTAGAATCATTTTCTTCTATTACAGTAAAGGGGCTTTCAAACTTTTTCCGTTATTAAAAAGAAACCATCTTATGACTTACAATTCTTCTTCTTGAATCGTATTTTTGTGTTACTTCGTGACCGAATGAATGAATTTTATTTTTTCAAATGGAGACATTTTTTAACGATTAATTATTCGTACGTTTAAAGATATCTTGGTAAATGTGAAATTTATTTTATATTGAAGTCTTTGAAGGGAGAGTTAAAATATTCATGAGAAAGTTAAACGGCAATTGCTGATCTCATACAGGGTACATATATTCTACAACGTGTATGATTAATTATGTTTTTTCAATAGTATATGTATATATATATATACAATTTTTTCATATTTAGAATTCAAGACGTTGTAAATAATCGTGAATTGTTTTATACCACTTTGACCCTGGCGTACATTTATCATATCCTCTCCTTAAACGACACAATATTCTTTTCCCTTGCATCGAGTTATCATCATTACTATAACGAAAAAAAGTAAATTATGACGAAACTACTCTGCACGATTTTTCCATTTCTGAGCACGATGCTATTAGTTTGTCAAGTATGAAATTACTCGAATAAATCTAAACTCGACAAAGTTCTAAATAATGTTCGAATCTGTTTGTCTCTTGTTAAAAATGTATTAAATAATTTTGTGATTTAGAATAAAATTAGGGTACCAATAAAAATGGTCGACTAACCAAATCCTTGTAAGAAAACCAAAATGACTTTAGGAACAACCTCCTAACATATAAACATGCACATATATTTTATATATGAATCTCAAAGGATTCGTTCTCTCTTTCTTCCTCTCTCTTTCTATTTTCTTTTTTTTCATTTTCTTTCTTTTTCTCTCTCTCTCCCGATCCCATGTCATTACGATATTAATGTAATGCTGCTAAAAAGGTGTGTTTGCTCGGTTGAACAGCAAGCGGAAGGAGGGAGGTTCGGGAGGTAGGTTAGAGAGGGTGAAGGGGGTTAGAGGGTGAGGAGGAGGAGGAGGGTAGGCAAGGTTTGAGCCCACGTAGGATAGTCTCTCCAGATATGGCGAGTGCCCGTGGCTGCGCCTCCATTTCCACGATCGCAGTTCTCCTGTCGTTTTTGTCGTTGTCGTAGTCGTTGTTGTATTCTTCACCCCTCTCCTCCACCCTCCTCCTCCTTTTCTTCCCTCCTCCTCTTTCTTCTCTTCCTTCCACCTCTTTTTCTTCTTCTTCCTCTTCCGTCACCATTTCGATCTCAAACCTTATTCCCAATTATTATTTTCTCACCTAATTGATCCTCTAACCTTTTTTATTTCTCTTCAAATTGATTTATTTCGTTATTCCAATATACATTTGTATTTTTTGTATTTTCAGTATTTGATCATTTAATTATGATTTGATTCTATCCTTTCACGTTTGCAATAACATAGTTACGACCTCGTAGCTTTATTCGGTCATGTTCAAGCAAGAGTGCGAAGAGAACGTCTGACAGTATCTCAATCGATACACCACCACACCCCACACACCCCTTCTTTCAATTACTATTCATTGATCACTTTTTCTTTTACATATAATGTTGAGAGGAGGAGAAGAAGAAGAAAAAAAGTAATTAGAGGAGGCGTATTATTTCGAAAGGTGTTCTTACTTACTTACTCATTTATTTATTTATTATACAATATATACTATACTAACCTTTACGTGCTTTTATCTTTAGATATTATCAATGAGGTTTCTTCATTGGATAATCTTACCTAGGGAAGACAACTGCCTTTAGTTATATGTGTATGTGTGTATGTGTGTACATGTGTCTGGTATAATTGGGTTCAGTGGGACGATCGAGGTATGGATAGATATGTAAAAATAAAAAATAAAAACACGTTTATCGATTCATTTCTTTTCTATCTGGAACGTCAACTGAAGATATTATTGCACTGTTGGTTGGATAAGAATCATTTTGAAATCAGTATTAACACGTCTAGAAAATGTTTTTATATGTTATGTATTTTACGATACGAAGAATACAATGTTGTTAATAATAGATCAAGTGTTTCTAATAGAATTTAGTCAAAGATATCTTTGATAGAAAAATTCTTTCCGAACATTGGCATAAATTGAGCGTGAATGAACCGAAGAAATCATTGAGAATATTTAAAAGAAAAAAATTAATGTAACGTGTAGAACGTTGAGTAAAATCATTTAGAAAAATTATATTTTGACAAAAGATCAGTTAATTATTGGAAACACATTTTTGATTGGATAATTTAGACATAGATTTAGTTGTTTGTTGAAGAAATATCTCTACTACCATTTCTACTTTTGCCTTGTTCTTTTTCGTACTATATCTGGCGAATCTCGCGGATGATCCGTTACACGATCGTTTAAACTGTAACAGACTCGTGGCATGCGCCGAACCCTGCAGTTAAGGAGCCAATTATACCCCTTATAATACGTACGGTGAAAGAAGAGGTATGTGTGTATATACTCGGCCACTTAAATATAGTGTTTACGCGATAAGGAGCACTTCTCGGGGCCATATAGACGCTCCACTTGCGATCGGAGGAAACGCCACTTTACTCGCCAGTCCGAAATGTTCTTATATATGTATGTGTGTATGTATATATGTATCTATCCTATGTATATATGTGAGAGAAAGATGATAGAGAAAGAGAAATAGAACTCGATGCACACACATACGATTAAACATTTTTTTTTCTTTCTATTAGTATGACGATTGTATTGTATACGTGTACGTACAAATTGGTGTATATGTATGTGTGTGTGTGTACTTACGTACGTGAAAAATAAAACTCTAATGCACACTTTCGAACATTTTGTTCTTATTCTTAAGACGAGATTCGCTTATAATAATACATTTTCATTTCTTGTATGTTTCAAGAAAATTCGTCCACAGTATATATTGTATATATGTATATAGATACATAAATATAATATTATAATATGAACTGAGCCGAAAGTTATTCCTACTCTCTGGTCAGTTGTCGCATTTAATGTCGCTAAACTCGTTTTGAATTTTTTCTCACCGACACGTTCTTATCGTTATCGACGGTGACCAGCGTCCAGAGTATCTATATTTAGATACATACACTTCGATCATTTTCTCAAGAAAATCTTATACGTATACAACGATATTTCTTTTTCTTTTTATTATAGAAAAAAAAAAAACTACAACTACATACAACTATGTAAACCAAATAATTCATCCCCCTCTAAATTGTAATAAAAAAAATTAATCAACCTGAGTCTCGTCAGCTATCATTGATTTTCTTTTCAATAAAATAAAAAAAAAATAAAAAATACAAAGTTTAAGCGTGTGGATATACACACACACACATTGGGATGGGTCGTTGATCTCAAAGAGAATTTTCGGTACGGAACCAGCGCGTTCTTGTGTCGTTCTGGTTCAAGGTCAACCCGAGAAGTTGCTTCGAAGCGAGGGTGGAGTGGAAAAGAGAGATACTCGTGGAAAAAAATAAAAGATAGAAAGAGAAAAAGAAAAACCAAAAGAAGAAGAAGAAGAAGAAGTAGAAGAAGAAGAAGAAGAAGAAGAAGAAGAAGTAGAAGAAGAAGAAGAAAAAGAAGAGAAGAAGAAGAGAAGAAGGAGGAGAAGGAAAAAAAAAGATTTGACGAGTTTCAAGGAGTGGACTCTCTCTCTGTTCCTCCCTCTCTCCCTCCCTCTCATTCTTCCTCTCTCTCTTCCGTAGTCGATTCGTCGATCCCTCTCTGCAGTGTATGCGTGCACACCAAGAAAGGAGATAACTCAAGATAGAGAGACAAAAAGAGTGGGATGAATGTAGACGCTTCTAAAGAGCAAGAAAGAGAAAGAGAAAGAGAAAGAGTGAGAGAGAGAATGAGAGAGGGAGGGAGGAGGGGGAGAAAGTGGCAAAGGGAAAAAGAGAGAGAGAAAGAGAGAGGGAGGAGAGGAGAGGAGAAGAGAAGCGTGCTCTCTCGCGTGGAAGTGCGCCCACGCGGGTGACGTCATCCGGCGAACGTTGGCTGCGCGTTGGACCGGCGATGGACGCGTTGGTGTTCGAACGAACGCGCGAGTCGTACGAACGTACCAAAAAGAAATAAATAAATAAATAAATAAATAAAGATAGAGAGACAGACAGAGAGAGAGAGAGAGAGAGAGAGAGAAAGGGAGGAGAGAATGAAAGAAAGAAAGAAAGAAAGAGAAAGGTAGATAGACTATTGGGAGGGAGCGGCTGAGCATCGTGCGTGAAAGAGGGGCCGTGCCATCGTAAGAAGAAACCCTCTCGCTCAAGAGAAAGAAAGATAAACGTATAGAAAGAAACTTGAAGAGTAAAAGAGAGAGAAGTTGAAAAGGAAGGGAGGAGTCTGAGGAGTAAAGAAGACGGAGAGTAGGTAAGAATGAATGGAGATTGCGAAGCGTGCTGGGTTCGGGTAGAAGAGACAAAGTGTGTCCCATGCGAGAGAGATGGAAGGTAGAAGAGGAGGGGGTGGAGAAAGGAAGAAAGATAAGGGAGGAAAGGCGGAGATAGGATAGGACAGGAAGGAAGGAAGGAAGGAAGGAAGTTATTAAAGTGAGAAAGAGGAAGATAGAAACACACACAGGCACACGTGCAAAGATCGAGAGAGAAAGAGAGGAAAGGAGGTTTCGGAGGCACGCGACGAGCACGATGGTCGTCCGCGACACTCGCGCCGCGCGACAGCTTCGCGCGCGTTCTCAACGCTCTCTTTATTAGTCTAGCGCGGACCATCGCGAACACCCCTTTGCCTCCGCGCGCGCGGGTTCGCGCGCGCCAACGATCCGTACCCGAACGCAACACACAACCTATATACCACTCACTCACTTCTAAACATATAACCACGTAGGGTACACACGTACGGTACACGTAGATGTACTTGCTTGCATGCGCAACGAGAGACACAAAGCGAGCGAGTAAGAGAGAGTAAGAGTAAGAGAGAGAGAGAGAGAGCTTAGTAGTCGTTGTTGTCGTCGTCGTCGTCGTAGTCGTAGTCGTCGAGGAGGTGCTGGAAGGGGGAGGGAAAGAGGAGGCGGAGCGCGTTCGCGCTCCCAACTGAAAGAAGAGGAGGAGGTGGAGGTGGTGGAGGTGGTGCAAGAGGAGGAGGAGGAGGAGGAGGAGGACGCGAAGAGAGCAGGATCCTCCAGTGATACGGGCTACGAGGAGCACGCGTGCCGATTCATCGGCCGATCTTGCCACGAAACTCGCTCGTTTGCTCGATCCTCGACTCGGTTGGTCGTCGTCAACGTCGTCGTCGTCGTCGTCGTCGTCGTCGTCGTCGTCGTTGTTGTCTCCTCCTTGGTCCGGATCGCGCGCGCAAGCCTGCCGGAAGCGGAGCCGTTTTGCCACCGCCAAGCACCGGCTTACATAGAGAAAGAGAGAAAGAGAGAGAGAAAGAGTCCCGCGATTTACCATTGCAAGCATTCTTCTCTTCACTTGTCTTCTCTTCTCTTGTCTTGCCCTGTCCTGTTCTGTCTTGCCTTGCCTTGTCTTCTCTCGACTTGGCTTGGCTCAACTCGAGATTTGCCTTGACTTCACTTCACTTGACTTGACTTCACTTGGCTTGGCTTGACTTGACTTGTCTTGTCTTGTCTTGTCTTTTTGTCATGTCTTCAGTTATATACGCGCGAAGTTTACCAGAATTATTTGAGGATATTCTTACCACCGACGAAAACCATTAGGTGTACCCCCTTTCTCTTTCTGTTTTGTTTTTCATTTAGATTATTCGTTCATCCCTTTCTTCAGATTTTGATTTAACTTCCCATATTTTGCGATCAAGTTCGGGTAAAATTGTCTCGTGAGATGAGACAAGAGTAATCTTGTGTCGGTTTTGTATTTTTCTACGCGAACAGTGTGTATATTAGTGAATATTTTGGATAGTATCGGTAGAGAAGCAAGATAAAGAAGAAAAAGGATAATAATAAGAGTGTGATCGTTGGGTTGTTTGAGGTTCATTGGTTTGGTGCGCGTCTTAGGTAAGTGCCGACGCGACGTGGACGCGAGAGAATCCGACGGCGTGCGTGACATGTGCGATCGTTCCTCACGAAAGTGGTCCTCCTCTTCTTCAACGTCGTCTTCGTCTTCCTCGTCGTCTTCATTCTCGTCTTCACCCTCGTTGCTACCGTCTTATCTGGATCTAAGGAGAAGAGGTAAGAGAAGAAGAAGAAGAGGTATAGAAGAAAGTCGCTTCGGGGAATCGAAGAAGCAGGAGGCAGGAGAAGAAGAAGAAGAAGAAGAAGGTGGTGTGGGGAGGAAGGGCACGATAAGGATAACATCCGGCGGCGCGACAGGTTGAAAAGATGCTGGCACTCGCGATGCGCCGCGAACATACGACCGGCCGCAGCAATTACGAGCCCGCGAATCCGCTGGCGGCATTTGAACACCTGCAGCACGCGGCACCGACCGGCAACCCCTTCGAGGGCCGGGTGCGCGAAGTCGTACCCCCACCTCCACCCCCAACCGACTCCGAGGGTGAACTGCAAGAGTTCGTCGACATCGCGCAGGTCCAACAACTTCTCCAACAACAACAGCAGCAACAGCAACAACAGCAACAGCAACAACAACATCATCAACATCATCAACACCAACAACACCAACAACAGCAGCAGCAGCAGCAGCAACATCAACAGCACAATCATCAGCAACAGGCTGCCGCGGCTGCGGCTGCGGCTGCCGCCGCCGCTGCTGCTGCCGCCAGTGCTACTTCCTGTATTTGGGGTGCTGTGTATCCACCACCACCACCATCCCTAAGCTACCATCATCATCACCATCATCATCATCATCCGCCACCGACTTCGGGTAAATATTCTCCCTTACCTATCTATACTCTTCTTCTTCTTCTTCTTCTTCTTCTTCCTCTTCTTGATTTCCCTCGTTAGCATTCTTCCTGTTCTTCTCGGCAAAGGCGAAAGACGCGTCTCGTAGCAATCCGCGAACCGTAACCGGCACGTCGGTGGTGCCAAGAGAAACGTGATTTGTCGTGGCAAGCTCGTGAAATATGTCGACTAGCCGATGTATCCCGGACTCTCTTAAAACGTTTGCTCTTACTATCCTTATCTTTTACGACTACGACGACTACGACGACTGGGACGACGACAACGACAAGCTAACGAAAAAATGACTTTATTGATCGCGGTAACTCCAACGACAAAGTTAGAAGGAAACATTTACACATATATATGTGTGTGTATAAAAGATATTATTGGTATATGTATCATGGGCGGTACGAGGCCCAAGATTTGTCCGCTTTCGCTCAAGGGAAGCTGTTTGCTCGCTTGCTTGCTTGCTTGCTTGCTTGCTTGCTTGCTTGGTCTGCGATACACGCGCGGCGGCTACCGGTATTAGCGCCGATCTAAACACTCCGCGGCTAAGGTAATCGATCTTTACGACCGCTACGTTAAAACCTGTATTTCTAGACCGGCTATTAAGTTTCTTGTCACCACTCTAACGTGCCTCGCGAGTACGTGCCTCCGCCTTTGCCACTTTGGAAGCCTGAAAATCTTCAAAGGGTTCTTTGCCTTTACTTTACATATCTATTCCTTCTAAACACTATCTCTTTATCTTATTCCCGAAGGTTCATTCTTGATTGGGTCTCATACGAATTCGATATTTGGACCAAAGTTTCCTCTCTATCGTTTTGCAAATTGTTCTTTCAAGTATTCTTATTTTTTATTGTTGGAGAATGAAGGTAGTTTGATGATACGGTGCCAAATTTGACAAATCAATTTTTCTTTAACTTCTCTTTTAAATCTTCTACGTTAAATGAAGTCCAATTTCGACTAAAATTTGTAATCTGAAACTCTCAATCTCGGTTATAAAAAATGAAATAATACGTGGATGGGGGTTGAAAGGTTTAAAACCTGACAACCATTCTTTCGTTCAAACTCACGTTCATTACTTAAGTCCCACAATTTAAATCTTTTCAACTTTAAACTTGTTAAAGAAATAGTAACAGTTTTATCTTTTCGAAGAGTTAAAGAGAAATTTATTGTTATTATCAACAAAAGCAATATGATCTATGTAGAAAAATATTTGGAAATTTCTCCAATGAAATAAGACGAACGTTTTGTTTTTGAATTATGAGGAATGTAGTTTTATAGTTTTCATAGTTTTCGATGCTTTCACGAATGAAACTTTGAATTTCTTTCTTTTTCTTTCTCTCTCTCTCTCCCTCTTTCTCTGTTTCTTTTTCTAGTGAATATTATGTACGTATTATTTACGATCTCGTGTTAAGCAGCATTCCTCTTGAAACATGGTTCCATTGCAATTGATACGACACTATAAAAGTAATCATGTGCTTGATGCCGGGCTACTTCGCTTTTGGTGCCTTTTATGAATGTTTCGCTTGGCTAAGCTTCCTTGACGTTTGTAATCACGAGCATGTTTTCTAATACTTCCTATATATATATATATATATATATATATATATACACAGGGCCGTATTCATATTTTTTAATACCTCTAATCATAAAATAATTGACAAGGTTTTAATTTATTTAATAATTTACACAGCTCATTAAAAACATGTTTCTAGCTAATAAATTAATTTTAATATATTTTTCCCTTGTGCCGGTAATTGGAAAACTAAATCAAACCTTCAAATAATTAATTTCGTTATTTATTTTATAATAGAAATTATTTTCATTAAAAAAAAAAACAAACAAATTGTAAATAGATTCCCCTATAAGAACATACGATTTTTATCTTTACTTAAACAAAAAATTGCGTGGACTTATTGACGAGTATAATAAAATATTTTACTTTTTTATCCCTCTTTTCTTACTTTAGTCAGCTTTTATAGAGAAAAAATATAAAACACACATACATACGTATAAGAACTTATTGACCAGCTTAAAAAATTGTTTGAAATTTTGTCAGTGTTCATAATTACCGGTACATATGTGAATTAGATAAAAATTTGCAAATGTGAATTCCCATAGAAGAAGGTTCCAGCTTGCGTATGAATACGATCCTGTATTTATATTTAATATTTACACATGATTTGTGTTAGGTTATGCGTATACTTAAGTTTTAACGCGTTCATATACATATAAGATATGCGTGTAATATACAGACTGATAGAAAATAAAGAGACAGATGAAGGAATATATTATAAGATAAAAAGGGAAAGTAAAGATATACGATAATAACGACAGCAATGAAAATTCTATCTCAATCGTAAATAGGAAAGATCGTGAATCTTATAGATCGTAATCACTATTTTTCATTAAATCTACTTCAAAAGATCTTTCCTGCCTTCGATCCTTTGCAATTATACGTCTAATCCTATTAGACATTTCCTTTCAATCTTAAGACTGTTCAATTCTTTTACGACTTACAACTAACAACTATGTTTGATATATCAAGATCGTTGATACACATATACATATATCGATCAGGTTTGAAATTTGACTTTGAATATGATTGAAAATCATTTAAAAGATAAATATTACGATCGATGGAAGATCCATTTAATGGATCTGTAATATTAGGTTGTATAGCAATTAATTCGGTTTACCTTTTTTATTTAATTTATTATTCATTTTCTTCGTTAAGTATAAATCATACGTTTGTTATTCTTCGAAATAGTCTTCATTTTATTTTTAATTACTTTGGTCAAATTTTTACCAGGAATATATCATATAATAAAGAATGAAATTATAGAAGGGTGGAAGAGAGGAGCGAAGGATGATAGGTTCGTTGTGAGAACTTATGCGAATGAATTTCTTCCGTCGGATCGTGATAGTCCGTTGACGTTTCGCACGAAACAAGGATGTTCCCATTTCAATCGTATTATCTCTTCCTCTAATTATTATTATTATTATTATTAATATTAATGATTGAACAAATAGTTTAGAAAGAATTTTTTCTTGTTTCGATTTTGTGGATCTTTGAAATAAAAAGAAAATAAAAACTTTCGGTGATATTATGAATGAGCGTGACGTGTATGACGAATGACGAGTTTGAGAATGAGAAAGATCGAGTGTCGTTGAGTGAATGAGAAAGAGAAAGAGAAAGAAGGAAAAAGAAGACGTCGAGTGGTCGACGAGCCACGCGTCATAGACGTGTCTCGGGTGCCAAAGGTTAAAGGACGCTCCTACTTAATTCCACGTGCGTCTCGTCTCTGATTGTCATGGTGCATGATTAGAACTACAACTAAATGGCTCCGTTCTTCGTGAGAATTGAATCCTCGATTTTGTTTCTCAACTATTTCCATAATATTTTATTTGCAAATTTTCAATTCAATTATGTGTATTTTTTACTCCATTTTATACTTACCAACCTAATATATCTAGTAACTCTTTTTTTATTAAAAAGAAATGAAAATAAATATACTGGATTATTAAATAGAAAATATATATATTTTTTGAATGAATATATATTTCATAAATATTTCAATATATTATTAGTTCTGAATTTTGTCTAGACTATGACTAAATTATTTTACATAAGAATGTAATAAAAGAAAAAAAAAAGGAAATAAAAAAGAAACATTGTATAACCAGAAAGAAATCATCATATTATGATAGTTAGATTAGAACACGAATAAGGTTGATACACCTTTTAGCATACGTACATCGAAAGTTGAATGTATCTGTTCTCGCTTATCTCTTTATTTTCTTTTTTTCTCTCGTCTCTCTCGGTATAATTATGCAAACGTGATAGATTGAAAAAA
This sequence comes from Mischocyttarus mexicanus, assembly GCA_023678845.1. NCBI lineage: Eukaryota > Metazoa > Arthropoda > Insecta > Hymenoptera > Vespidae > Mischocyttarus > Mischocyttarus mexicanus. Next base: position 2,628,823 of record JACGTP010000007.1, on the reverse strand, counting down.
ATTTGTAGAATTGTCTTTTGCGATAGACAAGGACTCTTGGATCGTTCAATGGGCGAGTCGACGAGCTACGAGTTTTCCATACGTCATTGTTCAAAGTGTATCGCTTGTGTATATTAACGCGTGAAGAAAGTTATAAAAGAATGAAAGAATAAAAGAATGAGAAAGAGAGAGAGATAAAATGATATGTACACTTTTGACATTTCGTCGTTATTGTAATATACCAGTCGCAAAACAGGAAATCGTGAATCGTTCACGAGAACCAAGGTGGGCGAGTAAAAGGGAGCCAATCGTTGCTTTCCTCTTCTTCTATCTGTCTATCGTTTTATTTTGTTTTTTTTTTTTTTTAGTTTTTTTTTCTTCTTCTTCTTTTCTTTAAGAGTGCGAACAACAAAAATATAATTGATTAGAAAATCTTAACGCACGATGCTAATTATTGCATCAGAGGTTCTATCAATTTATATTTTTATAGATTGGAATACCTTGATATATAAATCTTATGAATTTTTAATAAAGGATGTTACGTATCGTTTCACGTGTGGGAGTATATAAAAAAGAACTGATTAAAGATTTATTTAATGTTTAACATTGATCGATAAAGGTATTGGTCTTATTAGATTACTTTATTATTTTATCTTATCTTAATCTTATTTTTAATAATACAATATTTAGTTTAACTATTAAATTAATCAATCGTTTCTTACAAATTGTCATAAGAGTCGTGTTGAATTATTATTATTAAGAAAAATGGAAACTTTTATATAAAAATGAATTTCTTAATTTATCAAATACTAAACAACAAAATTTACCTTAAAAATCATACAATGAAAAAAGGAATAACAAAAATGATATATATACTAAATGACCAAATTTCAATGAACGTTCACACATTATGAAACATTGAAATCTGAGGATATAACTCTAATACCATACAAAGTGAATACTCAATCAATCTTTCTCTATTTCTCTTTCTTTCTTTCTTTCTTTCATTCTTTCTCCCACTCATTGAATGCTTTTACACCAAAGGGAGGAGTCACAGTCATTCGTCTAAGTTGTATTTTTTACGTTTCTAGGACTAAAGTATTTTGAATGGCCGTTCGTTTACTAAATCCTCTTAATGCTCAACGTGGTATACCAACATACGTTGTGTCGTGTCGAGACGTGCGACTTTCCCCTTTTGATTCTCCATGAAAGCGTGCACGGTTCTTTGGCCTCGTCTAACCGAGCTGCGTTCGAACGAGCAGAGAAGAAAGAATCTTTCAATTACGCTCGAGCAAACGGTACTGTGCCTCTTCTCTCTTTCTCTTGCTTTCTCTCTCTTTCTCTCTCTCTCTCTCTGTTTCTGTCTTTCTCTCGTACATACTCTGAAAGATCTTAAACCGTAAGGTAAGGGCGTTTAAAAGGTGCAAGAATAAACGTGTGCGTGTACGTGTGTGTATGTTTGTGTTTGTATTTGTATTTGTGTGCAAGCGAGACCATTTCCTTCCCGATCATAAACGCGATTCGTCACTCTTCTTCTTGGCTCGTGCGAACGCTTCAGTCGATGCCAAAATCATCTCAACCACTTACATCACGTTATACTATACATATATATATGTATATATGTGTTATACGTACATACGCGTGTTTGCTACTACTACACTACTATTATAGCACGGATAAACACGACTGGCTAAAACACAGTACCTACGTACCCACTGATTTTTCTCTAATCTTACACATTTCCAATCTTATATACATCAAGTCATACTATACGTATATACATGCTACTACTACTTTTAGTACTATTACTACTATTATACCACGAATAAACACGTCCAACTAAAACACCGCTGAACGTACACACCTAATCGTTTTTTTTCTTTAATCTCCTTACACATTCTCAATTTTATGTACATCAAGTTATTTCGTATGTATGTGTGATATATGTATAAATACGTTTATATACATGGATAGCTGAAACATCACCGAATTAACATACCTAATGATTTTTTTCAATAATAGTTTTACATTCTTTCAATTTTGTATCTCGTGTCATACTATGCATTTATATATGTACATGTATTTATTACTATAACTATTACAACTATTATAGCAAAGATAAACTTTGTTGGCTAAAACACCGCCGAACGAACATACCTAATGATTTTTTTAATAATATTTTTATACTCTTCTCAATCTCTTACATATAAGTAATATATACTACTGCTATTGCTATTACTACTAAATGTGTTTGACTAAATACCATCGAACGTACCTGTCTACTGAATTTTCTCTAGTTTTCTACACACTTTCAATTTTATATACACCACGACATACTGTTTATATACATATACTTACTACTACTATTATTTTTAACTACTGCATTTATTTTTACAAGTATTATAGCACGCATAGTACGAAAACTCTGACACGATCTTATCGTAATTTTCACTATTTTTTTTATAAATTTACCATCTTTACACGATTTATGAATAAAAATAATTCAATTTGTTTCTGTCCAAAGAAATGTGTAAAATACCAATTTCTAATTAACAAACACATATATGTAAATGTATATACACGTATGACACGTACGTAAAATAAAATTTGAAAACCGGTAAGAGTGAGAAAACGAAAACTTACTAACTATACTAGCACGTGATGATGCATTTCTAACTATCATAAATACGATTCGTCATTCTTGGCTCGATAAAACGAATATGAGCCACTTGGCTTATATACGAGCTACCGCCAAAATCATCGTACCTCGTCATCCTAACGAATTCACGTCACGCTAGTCGTCGTCGTCGTCGTCGTTGTAACAACGACATGCAAAATTGGAACGATACGTTCGATACGAAACTCGTATGGTTCGTCACTTTCGTCCACTGATTCATACAAACGAGAATAGATTTTCACTTATGTACGCGATAGTTAAGCGTATTTTTCCTTACAACTGTTACACTCCCCACCAACCCCCCTTTGAACTCAAATATAAAAATCATTGTTTTCTAAGCTCATGATTTATCGTTTGAAAACTTACAATTAGTATGAACAGAAGTATATAGTAAAACGTATGTTTTTATTTTTGTGGATATTATTCGATAAATATTAAACCGATACCTGTATAAGATATTCTGACAATCTTGTTAATTAATGTTACAAGTAATTTTAATTGAACACTTTATCGACCGGATTAATCGGCTTTTCGGTTTGAAAAGTCGGTCATCGTAAAACAGAGTACAAGTGACTTTAAAGTTTTAGTTGGTAGCGTGCAAACAGTCTGAGGACATTCAACAGGTCGTCGAGAGTATAAAGAGCCATAAACTCCCTGAAGTTAGTTTCACTCGATCGTAAAGACGAGAAAATTCGTCACAGAGGCTATTCGAAGAAAGTTTTTGTTATTTGGGTCAACCCCTGGTTTCCAAATTCTAACACAACTCTCTCTCTCTCTCTCTTTCTTTCTTTCTTTCTTTCTATCTTTCTCATTCCGTTTCGAAGGGTTGAAAAGCAAGTTAAAGAGGAACTATCGGAGATAGTTCCTTAAATTATTTAACAAGATAGGTTGTCCTCGTGAACAATCCAAGAAGGAAGCTCGAATGCTCGTCGAGATGTTATCGAACGACCGGTAGCTAACTATCGCTTGCTCGAGTACATTTACATGCGATCAGGACTCCCTATCGTTGGATCGTGAACACCGAACGATGAACTCTGACGAAGCTTAATGGTTCGTGATAATTTATAAGAGAGAAAGAGAGAGAGAGAGAGAGAGAGAATGAGACAAACAGAATACTCTTTTTTTCTTATCACATATTGAATTATCCGAAGAGAATTTCCGATACTTCGTGCAAAAATGATTGAAAATATTTCCAAAAAAGTACAACAGCTTTTTGGAATTAAATATAATACATATACGTATATGTATTATATATGTATATAAATATTGTCCAATGAAGATTCATCTGTGATCTGGGTGTCTCATCACTTTTATTCGATTATTTTATCTGCATATGAGTATGTTTGAATTTATTTGAAGAAAAATTTGTGTAGTTACTTCTATGTTGGTTTATTGTCTGCATATGTATAAGTATAGTGATTAAAAAAAAAAATAATAGCGATTGATTAGAGTTCGATTTACACTATTTTTTTAATTATTTGTTAAATTTATTATTATTTGCTATCTTTTTGATTAGAAAAGTGAAATTAATTTAGATAAAATTAATCTCCACCTTTAAAAGACTTCCTCGACAAAAGTATTTCAAGAAAAAAAAAATACACACACACACACACATGCACATGCACAAAAGTTAAGTATTCGTAAACGATTTCTTAACGACCACACGAAGGGTTCATAAAAGCTAATCGTTTAAGGACGTTAATTACATGAGATACTTTAAAGGTTTCCCTTATTATTATCATCATCATCACGATACTTTAAAACACTCCTTAACACTTTAACACATGATTACTTTTTTAAATAAATTTATAAGATAAAAATAATGTATTAACTTTGAGAAATAAATATTTAAAAATAGAAATAACGCGAACAAAAAAAAATGACATTATCGTTATCGATAAATATTATACGTAATCACTTTTTATTAATTTATAAACCAAAAATAATATACTGGCTACTAAAAAAAAAAAAAGGGAAATTTTATTTATGTTATTTTATATTAAAATCACACACGTTGATATTATAAAAATATATAAATTTCTTCGATATATTTCGATGCAGTCAATTATCATAATTATTTACCAATTACAATAAACAATTAGTATAACGTATATGTTATACTAACACATATGTTACAAATATATATACACGAAATAGATCGCGAATAAACACGAATAAGTAATGATTCGTCTTTCAGCTGGAAAAGCGAACGTCGGATAACGAATCGATAGTCGTTGACGTCCGAGCTTAAAATATCAAAGTCCAATTTTCTTCTTTCCGTCATATTCAGGGAATTTCATCAAATTTCCCAAATAGTTTCATACTAAATCAATGATCGTTAACTGTCAATCGATATATATATGTAGTAGCATGAACTAAAAAAAATAAGAAAGAAAAATGTCGATTAAATGCAACGTATAAGTATAAAAAAAATAAAGAAGTTGCAAAATTTCTAATCTCGTTTGAAACATAAATCGGTATCAACTTCTTAGAGTAGATAGATTTATATTACAAACAATAATAAAAATCTGTGAAAACTAGAATAGCATGAAAAAGAAAGAAACGAAAAGAAAATAGAAAAAGATAAATGTAAGGAAAAAGGAAGTCGATAGTTATCAATCGAGGTGTGTGTAGAGTAGTCTCTGGTATAGTATATAGTATATAGTATAATATATAAGAGAAGGAAAAAGACAAGAGCGATGTTTCAGCAAGATCGATACGCTTACGCGCGTAACGTAAATGACGCGTGCGAAATCAAGCGATGGTGATGGATTCTATGGATATTCTTGTCTAATCCTCGTAAAAGTCTCTCTTTCTCTCTCTCTCTCTTAGATCGTATATAAACACACACACACACACATACACACACACAGATACAGATAAGATGCATAAATATACATACTAGGAAGAGTATAGGTATTCAAAGTATGTACACATATGTAGGTACTTACGTATATAGATAACAGAGCGGGTAAACCTGTCGTGCAAAAATAAGCGCACCTGGTTTGCACGGTACGCCCTTATCGTCTACGAATAACCCATAGACGTAGGAACGATCTACGTCAGCATCGACCGATAAGAACTACGTCCACGATAAACACGGAAAAAGTGAGAGAGAGAGAGAGAAGCGGAAGAAGGGAGAAAAGTGTAAATCCTCTCTTTCTCTCTCTTTCTCTCTCCTTTCGTTGACGACGTTCAAGTGCACGGGTTAAATACTATATCGATATATCCACGTGGCTTAGAGTAAAGAAAAAAAAAATATATATCACGAACATAATCGATAAGTCTTGCATCAAAAATAGTCCCGTAACCAATTGCACACGAAGTTAAGTACTTGGAAAAGTTAATGCTCTTTTTATTTTTTTATTTTCGTACGTGTGTCAAATAGAATTTATATATATATGTTTTTTGGATTTATTATTTAATGTAGTTTTTTTTTTGGTAAATACAAAAAGTTACTTTCCAGATAAGAAAATTTATGATCTGACGTGAGTTATACGCGATATGGATTATTAGATGCATATATATCACGTTAGTTTCTCTAGATGTAAATAGAAATAGTTGTAAGTGAAAATGAAACAAAATGAAATCAAAATGAAACCAAAAAGAACGTCAGATTTTCCCGAACAATTAGCAATCCTTACAAATCGTAGCACTAATTGTAAAATATAATAAATTCTAGGAGGGGAAGTGTGTGTAAAGATATATAATACATGAAAAAAAAACAGAGAAGAAAAAAAGAAGTATGTATAAGAGATCAGTGGGTCAAATTAGCGTGTGTTGTCTTGGTATGCGAGGAATTATACGCCGGCGGCATGGCATGGCGTGGCGTGGCGTGGCGTGGCGTGGAGTGGCGTGGCGTGGTCTGGTGTGCCTTGGCGCGGATACGATGGGATGGAATGGAATGGGATAAAATGGAATGGGGAATGAGGTGGTACGAGGTGGAGCGGGGGCAAACGCGGCGAGACTTTAAGAAAAGTTTAAAGGGGGTTAAAATTAAGCATCGGCGTAATCGAGCGTGGGAGGTCTTTTGCGCGCGCCTAAATCCGAATCGTATTTTGCGCCCGTAAATTCGCCTCTACCAACCCGACCCCACCGTTAGCGTTCGCGAGTACGAACACTACCACCACGCACGCGATTTGACTTTGACATCTACAAGTGCATGGACGGACGGGACGGACGATCGTCACCGGGTAGGTTAACCGCGCGTTTTCCCTCTCTCTCTTTTTCTCCCTTCCAACCCTCTCACTTCTATCTCTTTCTCTCCAATATATGTACACGCATACATAATATAAACATTGACATATAGAGAGACCAGTTAAGAGCAATGATATTCGAATGTTGTTCTTCGATGCTGTGCCTTTGCCACGTGGGTTATACGAGAGTAGGAGAATATAAATTAAGAAAGATAGAGTGAGAGAGTAAGAGAGAGAGAAAGAATGAGAGAATGAGAAAGATCGATAAGGCACGCGAGTCAAAAATAGTTGGAAGAAGACAGGGCATATGCCCCCGTGTTCGAATGCGGCGTTCCTTTTTCAACTCGCAGTCGGATTCGATCTCCGACCAGAGATCATCTGGTTTCCCTTTCCTTGTTCTATCGAACTAGCATAATATTTTATTCCCTTCTTCTCCCTCTCTATCTATCTCTCTCCCCCTTTTTGTCGTTCACTTTATTTCTCTTACTCTTTCTCTTAACTTGCTATCCCTGTCTCTCTCTCTCTCTCCCTCGTCTTGTCGAGTCATGAATTAAAATCGAATTTACGGTGATTAAGCGTGCGAAGGATATCTCCTTCTCTCTCCTCCCACCCTTCCTATCTCTCATACACACACACACACACACACACACTCATTCTCTCTTTCTCTCTTTTTCTTTCTCTTTCTCTTTCTCTTGTTCGAGTTAGCTCGTCAGTCTTCGTTCGGACTCGTTCCCCCGTTCTCGTGGATTATACACGGACCGAGATCGTTCTTCTTCTTCTTCTTCTGCTTCTTCTTCTTCTACTTCTCGGATGTTGATCCGTTGATCTACGAAGCGAGAGGTGCCCTCGCGGTAATACTACTACTACTATTATAACTATTACTACTACCTATTACTACTACTACTACTACATTTCTACACGAACGATGTACGAGGCGAGATCGTGATCTTTCACGCCGATCCGTCACTTCGAAGCAAGGTAAATCAAAATCTCATCGTTATCGATGATAGGGGACGTCTATCGATCTATCTCTGTCCCCCCCCCACCTCTCCCTCCCTCTCTCTCGCTCTCTCTCGTCGTTATTGTTTTTTCTTTTTAATTTTTACTTTTTTTTATCTTCTCTTCTGGATACCTTATTACCCCCTTCTATCGTACGAGATATTTCAACTCTTCTTCTTTCATATTCCCATACCTTCCTCTCCTCTCCTCTCCTCCTAATCATCATCATCATCATCATCATCATCATCATCATCTACCTCCTCTTTCTCCTCCTTCTTCACCTCTTTTACTTCTTCTTATTCTTTCTCACTTTTCACACATCACGCTTATATATTCGTCTATTTTAAAGCATTTATTTCTGAAAGGCGTTTTACATAAGGGAGATATTTTTATCCGGTTAACGATAGGCCGATTGTATTTTTAGTGGAGCAACATCAGGTATCTCTCTCTCTCTCTCTCTTTCTCTCTCTCTCTTTCTCTCTCTCTGAATCTCTCTCTCTCCTTTTCTCGTTCTTCTTCTTCTTCTTCTTCTTGATTCGTTTTTTCTTTCACTTTCCTTCCCTTTCTTTTCGTTTCTTATTTTTTGTTTGTTTGCTTGTTCGCTAGATTTTTTGACAACTCTTGACAATATTGTAGAATTTATTAATATCCACCTATCCGCTCAACAACCTTACCCACCACCACCCCATTCAATTTCATCGCCACCCCGAGAAGACTTTTTTTTTCCTTCCTTTTGCGATTTCTTCGCGCGTGTTGGGAATCACGTAGATCTCCGGTCGACGAAGCGCAAAACTCGAACGAGATCGTCACCGTGCACGCGTTCTCGTCTAACCAACACCCATCCCCCCTCCCCGTCGACTACTTCCTCTTTTAAAAGATATACTTTTTATTTTGTTTATATATAAAAATATATTTTTTATCTTTTTTTTTTTAAATCCTTTTATCTCGCGACAAGAATAACACGCCTTAGATAGACACGTAATTTTTATATTTAAAAAAATGTATATGCAAAAAAAGAACAGAGTATCCTGTGTAATCCTGATGATTATTAATTTATTAAAATTATTTTATATTTTTTTCTTTTTTTCTTTGTATCTTTTTATTCAGCGACAGAAATAATTCGTCATCGATGGATACGATATTTTATATAAAAAGATATAATGAATTTAATATCAATTTAATATCAGCCTGATAGTTTAAACTCAAATATTTTGGTAACCATTTTTGCCTATATAAATATTTTTGGTAGGACGATATCATCTTTAGTATCGATTCTACTCTTACGCTTATCTCGAACGAACCTTTTAATTTCCAAGGTTGTAAACTCGATCAAGTGCACAAGTATTCGATAAATTTTCAATCTTATTTTCTATTTTTTTAATTATTTTTTAATAATTTTATTCCACATTTTCGACGTAGTATCTTTTTCGTATGTAGAATCACCAAGTATTCGCTTGTACCACCAGTTATAAAACATTCTGTGTACGAGTCTTTTGAAAGTGGATTAAGACATAATAAAATAGAAAAAATTGTACTTTACGATTTATCTTATATGCATCAAAATTATTTATATTATCAAATAAATCATAAAATACATTAACATATTATAATTTGTTGATTTACAACTTTCAAAATTACTAACATATAGATTTTGTGTTATAATTTTATTTAATTTTATTTTTATTTATCTTACGACAAGAATAACTCGTCATAGATAGATACGTAATGTATATAAAAATAAACATAAATATATATATTTATAAATGGTTGCACGTGTATAAGCTTGCATATTAGTATGCAAATGAACTATACGTTCATTAATCGAACGCGTTACGTCATCTTTGTCGTATAAGTTTACCTTGATCATGTGAGAATTTGTTGTTTATTTTTATATTTGTGTATGTTAGTCCTTCGTTTGTTTGTTTGTTTGTATTTTTTTTAAGTTTCTGTATGTATCTCTCGTAAAAAAAAAATCTTCTAACGAAATATAAGAAATCGAAAAATAATCATCGCACAGAGGAGTACTTACGTTTTACATATTACTATCTCTTAGCTCGTCTCGTTCGAAGGAAATTATGCATTTTAAAGGGTCGACTGCAAACGAGGAAGTGCGATGTGAATTACGGCTGGAAAGCACGCCGAGACCGTACTTCTCTCGATAATAAATTTACCTCCACGCCTCCGCGAACGGCGAACTTACGTGCTCCTTACGCGAATGTATTTCTCCTCAAATGCACGCACATATACGCACACACGCATATAAATGCACCACACGCGTTAAACATTATTTCTTTTCTTGTTATTTTGACAAAAATACGAAAACAATAACTTCCAACCCGGATTTCCGATCTCGTAGTTCAGTTCATTCAAATCTTAAACAAAATCATCTCATTTAGGTATAATCGTTTGACGATTTGGATATTTTTCTTTTTTTACCAATTTGACAGAAATCATATGAGAGAAAAATAAGAATATGTTTATAAAAATAAATTATTCGTTATCCTTACAAAATTGACGTAATACATTTCATAAATATTATATTTAGATTTTCTTTTTTTATAACAATTCGATATTATATTTAATTAAATATTTATTGAATTATATTTTATTGACGCATAAGATTTAACTTTCATTTCAATCGACTTTGATTAATACATGACAAGCTTCAGTAGGATTACATTGGAAAAAAAATAAAAATAAAAAAACAATGGTAAAACATGGATAAACAGGTATAGAAATTCAAAGAAGAAACTGATCGAGGAGACTTAGGAGACGATAATGTTAGAAAGAAGAAGACGAAAGATACACTGGAATCGAGCGGAAATGATCGTTAATCGACGAGCTCCGCATCGCGTCGTAGCAAAAACGTGCGAAAGCCACGATGAATCGTGACTCACGGCAGATCGAAGAAATACCGGCACTCGTATAAGAAGAAGAAGAAGACCTCGGTAACATAACAGAGTACAGGAACGGATGTTTCATTCACACGCGCATTACTTTTTTTCATCATCGTCATCATCATCATTATCCATCCATTTATACAAATACACGCACTATATTTTCACATTAAAACAAACAAAAAAATTAATCACTCTTTCTTATTTTTTTTTTCTTAATTTAAAATTTACATTTTTAAGAAGTTACTCATTCGTGCGAAGATTAAAATAATGCAATGGTGTCATACCAGTTAATCGAAATAAAATATTTCGTAATACGTGAAACCTATTTTAGGAGTTTAGAGAGAATGTAGAAAAAAAAAATGAAAAAATTGTTCATACATAAAATCTTTTCAAAATTCTAGGTACACGTCAAATCTCGTACACGTCACATCAATTCTCGTACACGTGCTTTAAGTACTTCTAGTAAGAGAACTGAACATTTAAATTGATACGATTAAAACTGAAATGACTTCATTTAAGTGACAGTATATGTGACAACCACCGAGACCAAGAAATATTTCCAAGAGCACAGAGAACACCGTTTAGAAATTCTAACCGAGGATAATCATTTTTGAACACTTTCTAGGAAAATTAACTATCGTGGATTGTTGATAGACAAAAGTAATTATTGTTTCGAAATTTGATCTAATAGGACACACACATTTGATTGTGGTTTTGAGTTTTGTTTCTCCTTGTCCATTGATAAAGTAAACGATCCCACATATTAAATGTAAGATGGAATAACGTCGATGAAATATACTCTTTCTATTTTTTAATAATTATTTCATCATTTCATTTATATGCAAATATTGAACATTTTAATTGGTATAATAAAAAAGACTACTTGCGTATTCAATGTCACTACTCATTAGACTTCATATATCTGTAGGATAAGTAGAAAGGCGCTTGTCACAACAACAAAAAATGCGATTGCCCTTAATTACACTCGGATGTAAGTCAGACGACTTTGAAATCCGTGTTTCCCGCTTCTTAGATTGAAATGATGTCAAAGTAAAGCGGGTTATCGATAACGCATATTACTCATACACGAAGTAACGTTTGATACAAATTATAATATCTAACAAACAAAGAAATAATCCTTCTTTTCTGTTAAACGTTGACTAGTTAATAACGAAAGATGATTGAGGAACGTACTCTCTATTAAATCAATCTACGTAACAAAATAAATTAATAATCTCTTCTAAAAATCACCTAATTAATTCGTATAAAAACAAAAATAAAACGAACTAATAACAATTGATAAGAAAATTCGTTTACAGGAATATCAGCTTGTTTAAAGGCGGGAAATTCAAAGTCGAACTTTCGCAGGGAAATATATTTCACCGTAACACTCGAGAAAATCATAAATCGTGAATAACATTTACATTGAATAATACACAAACAAACTAACCGTTCGTATTCTATCGATTTTCCTCAAAGATATTGTAAAACTGACAGAAGTATCGTAGAAAATGAACGCAATGGATTGCTGAACGACGCGTGGTCCCTGTCGAAGTTAAAGAAAAGAAAAATAACTTTGGTATAGATCGTCGTCCGATGATGAGTCAGCGTGGTCTTCATACGTTAGAATTGGAAGTTGCGTCTTGATAGTTATCCCGGGTATTTGGGGATGCTGGGTGTCTCAGGTGGTTGCGTGGCGGCTCGAAATAGCGACACTCGCCCGCGCAAAATCGCATCGAGTCAAGCTTAGAATAGAACTCGCCCACCTCCTCCTCACCGAGTGGGCCCCGGTCATTTTAGAACATTTTGTTGTCGTGCCAGCCGATCGTCAGAGTCTCAACAACGTCGGGTGGTGATTCCTTCTTAAACGCGAACACTTACTTTGCCTTCTCTATTCTCCGATCTACCAACTAAAATATTATCTCGTCGAATATCTCAAATTTTCTTCTGCCTTCCTTCCCCCTTTCAAATCAAAAATTAATTAACTCATTTACATAAGGTAGAAATCGGCAATTAATTTTTTGCACGCGTTACTCGTTAAAAACTACCATTTAACTGTTATTTCCACGTCATGTGTATCACGTGGCGAGGAAGGTGTAAAAGTTCAATGCAGTATAATAAAGATTAAGTAAGATTTTCTTTCTAACAATAGACCAAGGAAATTGAACATATGCGAATATGCTAATTATATAAATGGAGTTAAATAACGATTAAATAATATTAGATACGAACAAACTCATTTGTCGTTTGCGTTTTAATATGTTTTATTGTTAATCTAATGTTATTTAATCCTTGGATAAAAACAGATCAACTTACCAAGTTCTTTTATAAAAATAATTTTGATAGATAGAAAAATAGAGAAAAATATTTAGAAGAAGAAGAAGAAGAAGAAGAAGAAGAGAAAACATAGTTACATTTAGTTGTCATTGTTATCGTATGGAGGTGGTACGTTTGGATAATAGCCAAATGTCATTGATCTTTTCGGCCTAGTCGGACGTCCTCCACCTAACAAGAGTACTTGTTAGAGTCTCAGCAGGATTAGAAGTGGCGCGCGAGGTTTTGTAAAGGGGGATAAAGGTAGGGGAGTGAGAAGAGTAGAGGGGAAAAGAAAAAGGAAGGAGAAAAAAAGAAAAGAAAGGAATAAGAAGATATATAGAGAAAGAGAACGGGCGCGTGACTGTGCGTAGCCCCAAATAGGGCATCAGGTGGTTGCGAGAGAGCCGTCAAGAGAAAAAGATCATAGACGCACGCGCACGCGCACGAGTACGTGACTCGAAAGCGTGCACGCGAGCGCAATTTCTGTGGCACGCGCCTCGTCCTTTCCTCCTCCTCGTCCATTCCACGGTTTGTCTCGTTGTTTTTGTCGTTGCTGCTGCATTAGTTGCAGTAGTAGTAGTATTAGTAGTCATAGTAGTTGTTGCTGCTGTTATTTTCTTATTGTTGTTGTTGTTGTTGTGTTGTTGTTGTCAACCCTTCCGTTAGGATGCCGTCATGAAAAAGTTTTCTTTTCTTCTATTTCTTTTTCTTCCTTTTCCACCACCTCATCCTGCTTTTCCTCCTCCACATCCTCCTCATCCTTCTCCTCCTCTTCGTCTCCTCCTTCTCCTGTTCTTTTTCTGCGTGCCGGGCACGCGCGCGCTCCCTTTCAACCGGAGTGAGACACGCGCGATCGATCAGCAGCTGTGTGCCGCCTTCTTGCGTCCGTGCTTTTCTCATACTTCTCCCCAATTTTTCATGTCCACTCTACGTATAAAACCCGTAATACGAGTTTAAACGATACCTTACGTATCTCTTTCTTATTACGTATATGTGTGTATACAATTTATATCTTATGTATGTGTAAGGGGGTACAGGTATTTACATATCCTACACTATGTGGTGTTATTAACGATTAACGAAGCTGTGACTAACGTTAACATAGGGATGGAAAATACTAAATATATTTATCGTAACTTTCCAATGTATAATATAATGAAAATATGAATAAGACTAACGCGAAGATTTTCAATTTCTCTCTCTCTTATAAATTAAAAATCAAGAAAAAAAGTAAGATCATAAAAATATCGAATTATTCCTCAATCTCTCAGTTGTTATAATTTCGTAACGTCATTTTCATAAAACAAAGAAGAAAAAGTTTCCTTTCTCTCTCTTTCTCGCTATTTCAATCTCTCAAATAAATGATTTGATACTCCACAAATAATTTACGTTCATCGCTTCATATATATGGTATATATATATAAATAGGTAGATACTCGGGAGAACAAAAATTGTTTCTCTCTCTCTCTCCCTCTCTCTCTCTTTCGTATTGCGAGCCGGCTGGTTGACGGTAAGCCGCGTGCTCGCGCCTTCTTCATCTTGCTCGATCAAGCGTGGGGGTAGAGCGGTCGCGCGCCTCGCTCTACGTCACAGTGTCTACTACGTCACTGGTGAACCGAGAACGTGGTTCTCAGGGAGGAAAGGGGTAGGTGGAGAGTGTGTATATACACGTCCATTTCTCCCTCTCTCCTTGTATATAATCTCGCATTCCCACTCTCGCTCACTCTCTCTCTCTCTCCCACCCTCTTTATTTTCTGGTAACACTCCGTCTCTGTCTAGCCAACTGTCCAAGAGATATCGGCCGGCCGGGTTGCGTTCTCGGCGGCGCGCGCGCGAAGGGCAACCTGGTGGGGGTTGCAAGCGGGCGCGCGCGCGCGCGTTTACGAGAGGGAGAGAAAGAGAAGAATATAGAAAAGTAGTGGCGGTAGTGGTGGGAAGTAGGGGGGTTGGTGGGGGTTAAGGAGCGCGATACGGCGCACAGAACGAACGGTCGCGTCCGCACGGACGACACACAGAAAGTGTTGCGCTCGCGTGTGCGCGGAAGAGAGACAGGAAAGTCGAGAGCGGGGATTGGCTGGCGGACGGCTCGACGCTTCCAAATATGGGACAGTCTCCGCGGTCCATTCATAAAACTACGGGGCGCGCCGCCGCTCGGCTCAGTTCGTGCGCGACCCCCACGCATCGCGCGTTCTTTCACGATCTCTTTCGCGCTCTAACTCGTGCCTCCGCACGAACTTAACAACATACACGTACACGCAAGCACGCGCGCGCTCGCGCGCGTGTTAACCAAGTGAGAAAGAAAGAGAGAGAAAAAGAGAGGATACCGAAAGAAATACTGTGAGATAGAGACGCGTACTCGCGCGCCCACACACAATACGCAAAGACTTCTCCTCGTCTCTCTGTGTTTGATACACGCGTGTCTCTCACCATCCATCCATCCATCCATTCGCTTACGTGTGTGTTTGTACATATTTTTCAAATATATCTGTGTATAAGTAATATATATATATGTATATATGTGTGTGTGTGATCAATCCGTATACAATACACGAGTGTATTATACGAGATACGCGAACGAAGAGAAGTGACAAGACGAGAAAGATAGGGAGAGAAAGAAAGAGAGAGAGAAACAATCGTATGCTCGGTTGCATTTAAGGAAATTTCGGTACCTATTAACGACAACAATATATAACAATAATTTAACTTATTCTATGATACCGTTATCGTTCATATACCATCTCGTCTAATATTAGCGAAGAATCGCATTAAAAAGAATACCCCTTCGAGTTAGTGAACTTTATTCTCGATTACTCGGCAAAGAACCTATCGGTGATCAGTGTGATAATATTTTGATAGGTAGGAAGAGTGACTCTCTTCTACTACTGAAAGGGAGATAGAAAGAGAGAGATAGCTACCTGCCTACCTACTTACCCACCCCCCGTAGTCCTCCCTCTTCTCGCGTCGAAAGGGAGGTGAACGCGTCGAGAAGTTCGTAGTATCGGTGCGACCGGTGCTGGAGGAGGATACGGGAGAGACGAACCGGACACCGGATCGTGCCGAGAAAGAGACAAATAAAAATAAAAAGAGAGAGAGAAAGAAAGAGAAAGAGAGAGAAGCTGTCTGGTGTTCTCAGTTTGTCGCGGTGTTGTTCCGCTGGTACGTGCCACCGCGGTACTTGTCGTCTTCTTCGTCTTCGTCGTCGTAGTCGTCGTATTGCTGGTGCGCGCGCGGAGACAAGTTTTTCCGGGCGGCGTCGAGTTATCTCGCACCTTTAGACAAGCTCATAAACGACGCGGTACGCGCGTGTCGGGACGAATGAAAAAGGGAAGCGCGCGCGTGTCTCGAGTGATCGAGACTGCTACTAATCCAGTGACGTAGGAAGTACGATTGAGAGATAGAAAGAGGAGAGAGAGAGAGAGAGAGAAATATTCGCGAATAGAGGGGGGTTAGTTTAATTAAAAGGATTGTCGCGGGACGCGACTCTAGGTTTTCTCGTCGTTACGTCTTTAAACCAACCGAGGAAGGATCAAGTGGTATAACCATAATAATTGCGTTGAACGATACGACCACAGGCGAGGACACGCAGTGCGCCAATACCGTCGGCGGCGGCGGAGGCACCAACACCGGCACTACAAGCAACGCCGCTAGCAGTAACACCGAGGAATCCGTAGACGCTCAGCCAGGAGACCAGCTGCTCCAGAGGATGACGATGGACGGCATGGAGGTGGTGGGCTCGCAACCTCACGCGGCCACCAGCCCTTTCCTCCTATCTTCGCCGCCTTTAGGACACCACCATCATCATCACCACCACGCGACCTTCAATCTCCAAACGGTACAGCTGAGTTTCGACGCCTGTTTACCGTACAACGCTTCTTCCTCTACGTCGGCATCGGTGGGCTGCGGTGTCGGCGCTACTTCGAGCCCCGCCAGCACAGGATCCTCTTGTACATCCTTGGCAACAGCCTCGACCAAGACAATCCCGACCCTCTCGTTAACCTCCTGCGTGCCCCTACACTCGCAGCATCAGAACAACTCATCGGACTCGTCCGATCACTCCCACGCCCGGCATCATCATAACAATCACCACCACCACCACCACCATCATCATCGACTGGATGATCACCAACAGCATCATTGTCACGTTGATACTCCTTGCTCGTCGCCGGGCGATATCAATGATGCTACCAAGAGACACCGGCAACCTGATGACAATGACAAAGAATATACCAGGAACTGCAACGACGATCTTCAAGATCCTAACGAGAAGGACAAACCTGGCGACCTGAACACGCCAGTTACCACCAGCAGCGATCTACCGTCCTTCTTTGGCCCCTCCGCACTGGTAGAACCGCCACCGATCTCAGGTACCTATAAACCTTCCTCCCGACCTGTATACCTCTATCCGATCTTCCTATATTCCTACTACCTTTCCCATTTTACTTTTCAAAGACAAACGATGCACCTACCTATATAACATTACTCTATATATATAATGCCACTACTCCGATCGTACTACGATCTCTGTTATAAATATGGATATTATCAAAAGTATGTATGAAAGTAAAGAGCAAAAGAGAGTGAGAGAGAGAGAAAGAGAAAGAAAGAAAGCATTGATGCAAGGTTCTCGGCTTCCAACTGGAAATCAATTGGCCTTGCACCCTCTCGTCTCGTCGGTGCATCGTGGAAAGCGAACTTTCGCTTTCCTTCTGAGCACGCGACCTCCGTACACTCCTGATACCCTTGTCGGTAAACCGGCTATCACATACGAACGTCGCTCCTTTTTCCGAGCATTTCGTACAAACCTTGGCAGGATCTTTCTCAAGATCAACGGGACACAATAAACGCGGATGAAATAAGGGAATATCTTTTTCTCGTTCGAGAGGAAAAATAATAAGAAGGCAAAAAAAAAAGAACCTTACGATACGACACACCGCTGACGTACTCATATCACTTGGCTCGCGAGAACGGCTAATATCGAACGTGTTCGTCTGTCGCGGATCAATACTTGGCGACCCCGACATTCAGAAGCCCTCCTCTTCTCTCCTCTCCTCTCCTCTCCTCTTTCCCGTATCACCTTCCACCTCTTCCTCCAACTCCTCTCACCATCCCTTGCTAGATTCATTCATGCTTCCAACCGAACCCCACCTCTCCCTCTCTCTCTCTCTTTCTCGCTACCCCCGGACGTCTCCTCCTTTACCACCTTCACACCCACCATCAGCCCGTTTTTCCCGTGAAACCGTTCCTCTTAAACTCTCTCTCTCTCTCTTTTTCTATTTCTCTTATTCTTTTTATTTCCTTTTTTTTTACACATCATTATATTTATTTTCATCTATATCGACCCCTAATGTTATTTTTATTTCTAATTTTTTCTTTAAAGTATAGACCTCTTTATCCGCACATCTCGAGTCGACAATTTTCAAAATGTTTTCGTATTCGCGTTTGTTGATATATTTTCATGAATAAAAAGAGACAGAAAGAAGAGTTAAAGAATGATTGTGTACTAAGGAAGGAAGTTACGAACCGGCAGGATGCAGACGACAGATAGGACTCGTCGGTAGGCTCTCGACTCTAAGATAAACTCACCCCTGTATCGCGTGACTCTTCCTGCCAGTTCGCTCGCCTCTCGGCGTATACTGAACCGGCTGACAAAAGCGATGATCACGCTCAAAGGATTCAATTATTTCGCACGACATAATAACTCTCTATCCTCTATTATTTCGTGCATGTGTGTATGTCCGGGAGCATGAGATAAACTCGTAGAATAATAATGGGATAAGCAATAAGACTGTATAATGCTAATTAAGTATCGCGACGATTTGCAGGTAGCCTGGCGGGCGAAGACCTCTCGTTGGAAGAGGCAACAGCGGAGGAAGAGGAGAACGGTGGTCCAGCAAGTAGGGATCATCGTTCCCATCATCATCATCATCATCATCATCAGGAAACGCAGGATAGCGGTACGACGGGTGCACCCTCCTCTGACAGTCCGTCGCGTCATCACCAAACTCAGGATGATGCGGATCGTTGTAACGTTCTTCAAGGTGGCGTAATACTCTACTCCTCGCCTCATTCCACGTCGTCCTCGACGACTGCTGCAACAAGCGTAAACATCTGCAACGTGCCGACCTTAACCTACCGCGGAGTCTTTACGACGACCTGCACGCAATCCCCACCGTTAAACAGTCTACAAACTCAACAGCAACAGCAGCAACAGCCACAGACAAGTAGTCAAGAACTTTGGGGTCCTCTACCCTCGCCGACATTGACATTGACCGGGCAAACTTTCCTTCACCCGACCCTCCATTCAAGCCCCTACGGCAACGAGACGGTCGAGCTACTGCAGGTCGAATCGAAACCACCCCCACCTCCCGGTTACCACGATACACCGACTTCCACCCCGCCGGCGTGGTTGGGACACGAGGTTGACGGGACCTACGATCCTGGTCTTCTCTCCCACCATCACGCGCATCATCATCATCAGGAGACTGCACTAAAGCAGGAGCCAACGGGCACGAGCGGTTACCCCAGTACCGTTCAACCACCTCAACAGCAGCAACAGCAACAACAACAACCACCACCACCACCCCAAGGACCTCAACAACAGCAACAGCAGCAGCAGCAACAACAACAACAACAACAACAACAGCAGCAACAGCAACAACAACAGCAGCAACAGCAACCACCAGCGGGTACGACCGGCGTCCAACTCGCAGAATACAATCCAAGCACGTCTAAGGGCCACGAGATTCTCTCGCAGGTGTATCAACAGAGCGCATTACCACTCAGGCTAGTACCAGTTAAGCCACGAAAATATCCGAATCGACCGAGCAAAACGCCCGTTCACGAGCGCCCCTACGCCTGCCCGGTAGACGGCTGTGACCGTAGATTCTCACGAAGCGACGAACTAACCAGACACATTCGCATACACACAGGACAAAAACCCTTCCAATGTCGTATATGCATGCGCTCATTTTCGAGGAGCGACCATTTAACCACCCACGTTCGCACCCATACAGGCGAGAAACCGTTTTGCTGCGACCAGTGCGGAAGAAAGTTTGCGAGGAGCGACGAGAAGAAAAGGCACGCCAAGGTGCATCTCAAACAAAGACTCAAAAGGGAAGCTACGGGTCATCCGAGAACACATTCGCAAGCACACTCATCGCCAACGTGCAATCAGTAACGAGTTGATCAAAATTTCCTTTCTTTCTGTATTTGCCCATCGCCGATGTTAGCCGGCGTCGATGTTGGCGCCGATCAGACTCCATCTTTCCCACCCCTGTCTGTCTCCCCTACCCGTTCCGTTACCTCCCCTCTCCCAATCACTACAACCACCTACCCACCTTTCTCATCTCCCTCTCTCTCTTTCTCACTTTACTTTTCTCTTTCTCTTTCTCCTCGTCTGTTTTTTGCTTTCTCTTTTTGTTTAATCTTACGTTCTTTGACTTCCTTTCTCTCTTTCTGATTTTGGGCGTATGTCGACGAAGAAAAGACGAAGACCTTCCGACGTTATAAAAAAAAACCGTCACCGACTGATTCGTCGTTGATATTCGTCGACGGAGCGGGCTGTGCTTTTACCTCTTCGAGTAACTCGCGTATTCTAACGCGATTCGCGATAAACAAGTTCTTCTACTTATGTATGTATTTTACCTATTATACGTATTTTATCCTCCCTGTATTAACCCTTTCAAATTAAAACATAAAAGTAAAAGAAAAAGAAAAGGAAAGAAAAGGAAAGGAAACTCGTCGCTCGAATGCGAATGCGAATCAAATTCATCATTTTATGAAAAGAAAAGCGCCTATAAGAGAATATTAATATACAACGAGTCCTAGGAATAATATTCGTACCCCTACTGTATTATTAAACAAAAATCAATATTTTCTCGTAATTACAATATTTCTAAATTTTTCTACGCATAAACGTATTTTAAGATTATCAAACTTTCCGATTGATCAGAAAATTTGATCGTGAAAGATAATTTTATTCTTAAGAGAGTGGTGAAAATTTGGTATAATCGATATGAAAAATTGTTCTCACAGAGATATGCTAAAAAAACAAAAAAGAAGAAGAAGAAGAAGGGCCAATCGAGTACTAGCACTTATAAAAATAATCTTATTGGTATTTTTATTCTATATTGTGTAGGATGCTAATACTACTCTTGTGATATCAATTTTGGATTATTTTTCATTGAAATTATATTTCTGTAAAAATAAAATCTTTATTTTTTGTGTGAATAATCTCACCAAAACATGTATCTTTGTAAAAGAATTTAGAAGATTTGTAATTACAAGTTAATATCAGTTACTTCAACTTTACAGTGGGAACGAGTACGAGTACTTCTCTGACTTATAGTATATGATATATAAAAATATATATTATATAATATATATAAAAAAATATATATTATTATTATTATTATTATTATTATTAATCGTGGTTTCAAATCCAAAATTTCTATACAGGGTCTTTCGATGATATTACGATGATTATTACCCTCTTGCCTTTTTTTAAAATCGGTCCTAGAGTTCTCTACATAAAAATACATATATATATGCGTGTATGTATATTATATATGTATTAACATGTATATTATTATACATAAAATGTTGCCAAGAGGCTACCGAACCGTGTCCGAGGGATTTAAACGTATGTACTTACATCTTATTTACATACGTAAGATTTAATCTATTAATCTAATACGGCGACGAGAATATGTTTAAATGTGTACATAGATTTAATGTATTTGTCATTAAAGAAAAAGAGAAAAAAACAAGAAAATAGGAGAGAGAAAGGGTGAAAAGGAAAGAGGGGAAGGGTTTGATAAATGTATGTAAAAAGAGAGAAAGAGCGAGAGAATGTGATTAGAATGGGAAATATTTTTAAAGAGGCATCGACAACAAAATAAAAATAAAAAAAAAAGATATTTTAAATAGCCAGCAGCATCCAATCGAACAGGACCTTACGAGCCGAAAGGATTCTCTTATAACTAACGTCGAATCGATACCGTCCTTGGCTTCCAGGAATGGCGTTGGATGTTAAAAAGAAAGATAATGAAAGAAAGAGAGAGAGAGAGCGGAGAGATAAAAGGGGGATGTGGGGGAAAAAAATAATGAAAAAGAAAAAGAGAGGGAATCAGTTAAGAAAATACGCATGAATACGTAGTCGTATGCACCTTCACGGATGAAAGTTGTTTGTCCCGATAATAATATTAATAATAATATTAAAAAACAAATCCAGATGATATGACGAGAGAAAAAAATATATATATAAATATATATAATTATATATTTAACAAAAAAAAAGAAAAAAATGTAGCACAATCAAAATCGAACTCGACACTGCACTCTCAAGTTCGTTCGATGGTGTAGGGTAGAACGCCATTGGTGGTTACTTGGCTAATACCCGTCTCATGTACATATAAACATATATATATAAATACATAAATTATATATAAAAATATGTATGTGTGTATATGAGAGAGTACTATATCCCAAAAGTCAACTAGACCATTTAACGAATAGTGGAGCAAGATTTAGATTAAAAAAAGTCCCCTCCTCCCTTTACTGTAAATGAAAACAAAATGTTGGCTACTTGAAAAATATAATCTATAAAATTATTATCATAAAAAATATCATTTCCAAGAAATATATTAATTGTTTATAAATGAATAAATGTATATGTGAATTTTTAATACAAAAAAAAAGAAAGAAAAAAAAAATTACAAATTAAAACTATTTTTAAATGGTTTTAGTGGACTTTTGGGTTAACCTTGTATATGTATATGCATATATGTATATATATTTATGGCAAAGTTCGCGAAATTTCATTGTGAGAAGAACGAAAGCGTTCGTACAGATGTCCGACTGCTTTCGATAACGTTTTAAAAGCTTTTAGAAAGAACGAAAGTTTGAGAGAAAAATAAAGAGAGAAAGAGAGAGAGAGGAAGAAAGAGAGAGAGAGAGAGAGAGAGAGAGGCTTATTTTTGATAGACAACGATGGGTGTAGCGGTATGGATTTTTGGTGACTCTAGAAGAAAACCAGAAATATTTTTCCAAAATATTTTTGTACGATGGATATGAACGATATATATATATATACACACATGCTATCTATCAGTGTGTGTATGTGTGTATATGAGTGTGTATATATTTATATGTATATTATATATATATATATACACACTCATATATATATGTATATGAATATATATCGATGATCTCGATGATCGATATGATAAGTTCGATTAATGAAAAAGAATAGTGATAGAAAAATTAGAGAATAGATATAAAGAAAAAAACTAAAGAACAAGATATTAATAAAAGAAAGAAAGTTAGAAATATAATAGCTGAGGGTTGAATTAAAATGTGAGACGATAGACGAGCCAAGAGTTAAGAGAAAAAAAAACAATAAAAAAACAAAAAAAAAAGAAACAAGAAGCTTGAGCTAGTCATATTATTTAAAAAAAAAAAAACAAAAATAAAAAGAGAAACAAAGAAGAAGAATTAAAACAAAAAAAAAGAAAAGAGATAAAATAGAATAATAATGAAATAATCAAAAAAGGAGAGATAATGTTCAACTCTCTTTTTTTTCAAGTTACCAAAAATTCATCTACCGGTGCTAAACTTACCAAGAAGTCACACTAACACACACGTACACATGAACGACACATAGGGAACGAGTTAAGAGTATCCACTGTGTGTTTTTGTTTTCGATAATCCACACGTACGATGTATAATCATATATTGCATACACACATACACGAGATATTATGCATACGGGGGATGTCATGAAAATGTTTTCCTTACCGAAGACTTTTTGGGACGTCCAGTAAATTAATTTTAAAAAAAAAAAAATATACAGAAAAGGAAAAACAGAGAAAGAGAGAGAGAGAGAGAGAACGAAGATCGAGTTCTGTAAAAAAAAATAAAAAATAATAATAATAATAAGAGGTAAACAAATACATACATACATAAAAATCTAGTTTATCGAATTATAACAACTTGCACCGCTGATCTCCTCGTAGACGACGTACCGTACGTGGCATTTCGATACTCATCGAATGAGCGATTTACCTTCTTTGCGTCCCTCGACATTATCTCAAAGTCTTTCAAATTAACTATTTAAAAAAAAAAAACGTAAATAGCTTTTTACTAAACTATATTCCATCCTTTTCCTCCTCTTTCTTCTCCTCCACCTCTTTCCTCTTCCTATTTTTTTAATTTATCATCCCTTAAAGTTCCCTAATCACTCTTTTATGATATCCTCAAACACATGCAAAATTTCAAATTAATTTTTCTCCTCACCTTGGTGTAAAAGATATCCTCCAAACTCCCCTAAATCCAGCGAGAAACGAACCTTTTAGTTCGTTATTTGTTTAATTTCTGAGTCCTCTCTTGTTGTACTGTTTCGTACACGATCATAAACGCGCCAAAAAAAAAAAAAAGAAAAGTAAAGAGAGAAGAGGAATAAGTATTGTAAAAAAATAAAAAATAATACAGAAAGGATGAAAGGTAAATTATATTGTAAAAGATATGAGAAATATATTAAAACGTATTATACAAAGATAGAAGAAGAAGAAGAAGAAGAAGAATATAAAAGTAAAAGAATACAAAATGCGAGTAAAAGGATATTTTATCACGATCATTGTTGTCAAATAGAATTTTATCTTGTAAATATGTATATACCATGTTACATGTATATATATATAAGGAAAAATATTATTGCGTGGTGTGGAATGGGTATCTGATTGCGCAGCACTTGTAAAATTTCCTCTCGCTTCCCAATTTGACGATACCCTAATTACGATTGCCTTCCCATTTATTTTCCCTTTTTATTCTTCCTCAAATCACTGTACCCTTAACCTTTTTTGTTTTTGTCTTTCCTACCTTCCTACCTACCTTTCCCTTCTTTCCCTTGAAGAAAAATAATCGTCTACGTGTATACATATTATTTAGTGACGATTAATATTATGTATATGTTGCTCTATTTATTAACACAAGACGTATATATATACATATTGTTAAAATAATAAAAATTAAAAATGAGTATTTTTATTATTATTATTATTATTATTATATGTTATATTATTATATTATTATTATTATTATAATTATGATAGTATAATTACAATAAATGACGACACAATGATGATGATGATGATGTTGATGATGTTGATGATGATGATGATGATGATGACAATTATTATTATTATTTTTATTATTATTATTTTATTATTATTATTATTATTTTTAATATAGATAAATATTTAATTTTACAACGCGCAATATTTCGCTACAGAAATAAAAAGAACGATAATGTGCAAGGATCAAGTAAAAAGTGAAAAAAAAAAATATATATATATATTTACTCTTTATCTATGAGAAATGTTTCAAGAAAATAAATATATATATATATAAAAATGCTATATACTTATGCGTTATTATATTAGATTTGTCAAGTATGAAATGGAACAAAAAATGCACATAATTAAATTGAAAATTTGCTCCATTTCATAATTGACAAGTCTAATTACATAGAGCGGCCGCGTGCGTGAATTACGCGCAGCTTTTAAATGAAAATCTTCAACAAATACATTAAATATGTGTTTAACATGAATATAGTACATTTATATACACGCGTTAGTAGTGTTCAAAGAAAACTGCATGTATAGATTTGTGTATTATGTGTTGGAGTGCCGCGAAGAAGAACAGAAAAAAAAAATACTTTTTTTACACACGATATTACTCTAACTGCTAGATAAATTATATGTAATTATTATTATTATTATTATTATTATTATTATTATTATTATTGTATTATTATATTATTTTAATAATAATATTATTATTATTATTATTGTTACTATTATTATTATATTATATTATTATTATGATTATTATCATTATCATGATATGGTGCTCTAATGTGCAATGCACGAAAACATCTCCCAGATTATCTGTATTATTCGTGTTACTTCGTCGTCGTTCGTCATTTCCCATCGATTATTCGGGAAAAAATAAAGAATTAAGAAAAATTGTTAAACCCGCGCAAAAAAGCTTGAGGCTGTTTGCTTATACGACGATAATTAACAACAAGAAATACAAAGTTAACAATGACTGGCTGTTGTTGTATATTACATTCAATTCCGTATATATTCTATTAGATATCGTTAAAAATAACTCATCTTTGTGTGGTGGGCGAGAAAAGAATAAGAAAAAGAAATGAAATATATTCTATCGAATTTTCATTAAATAAACAGAATAAGTATTTATGTTAATATATTTTAGAATGCTGAATATATATATAGAATACTATATATATTTATATATATATTGTAATTTCAATGGAAAATGAAACACGTGTCAACAAATTGAAACATTCTAATTAGAACATCTTAAACACCTAATTTTACATTAAATGTGAAATATTGGAAAATGTTTCTCTTCAAAATTAATAACTTTGATTTATAATCTTCTATCCACCCACCAGATATATATATATACACATTTTTATATATAAATGTATGTATATACATATATAAATATACACACACCACCGAGTTGTCTTCTATCCCAACCGATGTAAAAACGTTCAAATCTCTATTCGAATGTTCGATCGTTGTTACGTGAAATAATCAATTAGTATGGTGTGCATTTTAATCGAATTTCCTTCTTCTTCTTCTTCTTCTTCCTCTTCTAATTCTACATTTACTTCTGCTTCTATTTCTTCTTCATTCTTTTCGTAATTTAACTAAAAGAAATATAATCGATCTCAATACGATCGCTGGATAATGATTTAATTAATATCTAATAATAATAATAATAATAATAATAATAAAGAAGTTCGTGATGTGACAAATTTATTCTCCTTTGTCGTCTGCTTTTTATTTAAACAAAAAAATATCAATTTCAACTCACATTCCTTGCGTTTCTATCTTTTATTGAACGAATTTAAATTAAAATTGTTTCTCTTTGTCGAACTTTTTAAATCTTTTTCTATTAGAAGTTACTTTGACATCGATATTTAAAAAAAAGAAATATTACTCAAAGAAAAAGGATTTCTTTCTTTTTTATTATTCTTTATTTTTCTTTCTCGATACACATTTACGTTGAGAATCGTTTCCATTGGATATTATGCGTTAACATTATTATCCTATATAAGTATATATATATATATACTTAAGTATTTATACGTGTAAACGCATTTTCACGATTTTCACGCTCTCACGAGACATCGATCCGAGGCTCTGAAAACGAAGAACGGCCATTAACAATAATAACCGAGCCGTCAAGAGCCGTTCGTTCCCGTAGGCCGTGTATACAGGACGTTTCGTAATATGTGAGACCCACTTCAGGAATGGACAGAGAGTTAATACAAAAACAATGAAGAAAGTTCATACAAACGTTGCGTAGTGTCCCTATTCGACCAGGTTTCAACAACTACAATCACTAACTTTTGTATTACAATAAAATCCAGGATAACTAATCTTCATATTCAAATTATACAAAATGATCATCCTTGGTTTGAATTTCTAAACGTTGTTCTATCCTCTTGCAAATATTTCTCGTGTTTTCTCATAGTTGTTGTCACATATACTGTTAATTAAATGAAATTATTTCAATTTTTAATTTATTACAATTTTAATCTTCAGTTATTTTTTGTTTTTACTGGAAATACTTCATTTTCTATTCAAAGTTACGATACGTGTAGATTTTAATTTCTTGGTTCGATTGAAAATTAATTAGGTATTTAGTACCAGCATCATCGAAGAATTTCCAAGCACGTGTATCTTTGAGATTTTATTTGTATTTGGAATTTTATAAAAAATTGTGAAATTTGTAGATTGCAAGCTTTGGATTCAAACCGAGGGTTGGTCGTTTCGAGTACTTTCTATGGGAAGACTAAACTACGTTGCTGATTTTTGAAACGCAAAAGTATTAGAACTTTGAAACAATTTCAAATAGGATTACCTTTGTTATTATTTTTATATTTTTTGATTACACTTAAAGAAAGTCCCTAAATATTACGAAACACCCTGTATATACTTA
Source organism: Mischocyttarus mexicanus (assembly GCA_023678845.1). Lineage (NCBI taxonomy): Eukaryota > Metazoa > Arthropoda > Insecta > Hymenoptera > Vespidae > Mischocyttarus > Mischocyttarus mexicanus. The sequence continues at coordinate 2,600,714 of JACGTP010000007.1, read as the reverse complement.
CTTACTTACTTATACGCAGTTCTACGCATTTTCCACGCCACCTTTCACCGTAAACATGTGCGCCATCATTGAGTCTCAAACGCGCCTGAACGGCTTCTTTCTTTATTTATTTATTTTTATTATTATTATTATTATTAATTTTTTGATTATTTTTACTCGCACCCAATGAACGATTCTTTTCATTTCTCATTTCTCCTATTACAAATATTTTCTCTATTATTGCGTAATATTTTGTTACGTTTGAAATCATTTAAACAGAATTAACGGAAAGAATAAATTCAAAGAATCAAATGAAATATAAAGAAAAATTGTTGTAAGAATTTTTTTTAATAAATTCTATTTCTTTCGATGAAAATTTAAAAAATTTGACCTCGTTGAAGTTTATATCTCTATTCCGGAGAAATTTCTTATCGCGCAAAGTTTAAATCTTTTATTTCCTTCGTTAATTCTTCTTTTACTTCTTCTCTACTACCCACATCTTTCAAAGAAAATATCTTTCTTTCTCGGAATAAGAATCATTCGCTGAAAAAGAAAATCAAAATTAAAAATATTAAAGAATAGAGGAAGTATATAACAATAAAAGAAAACAAAATATTTTACGCGATCAATCAAGAAATATTTTCGAATTATTTTATTGGATTATTTTAAGAATAAGTTTAACTAATATGTCAATTAATTTTGTTACGAGATAATAATTGAGATAATAATTTTATAATAACTAGAAAGAAATTTGTTTATGATGATGATGTTTTAGAAATTGCATAATTATTATATAAAATTCTAGTAGTATAGTCTTTAACAGTTAGAAATAATATGAATTTGAGGAGAAGTATTCATCGTTTATTTCTGTTAGTGGCTACGTTAAGCAGATTTATTTAACGTTACAACGATCGTATCCCGTTTTAACGTAGTCTACATTTATTAGATTTAAAACGAGGGATTAAAGCCAAAAACTATCTCGTAAAATTAGAACTAGAGAGAACAACGAATTACGGTCATTTTCCAAAATCACGTGTGAATCCAAATATCATCGTACCAATCATCATTTTCGATTACTTTTACATTAAAAAGAATAAAAATAATACACGATCGATATCAGCAGTGATCAATCTTTCAATCGTTAATAAAACTCGTCAAAACCAGAAGAAACGAAGAAAAAATTGGTAAGTAAAAAGGGACGGTCTCGTATCGAATACGAATACGATCCTAATTGTTATATTAAATAAAATTATTTATGAGAAGGAACAAAATATTAGAAGTTGGTATAGTATCAGCAATCCTACATTGTTCGTTGATATAAAAAATAAAAATAAAAACTAACATTCCAATTACAAACTAATTAATCATACTTTCAACTTGATAGACGAATAAAATATAAAAATATCAATAACAAAAATCGATACCAAGTAAATCGGTAAGATTTATTTAAAAAAAACACACATAACAAAATATTCTCTCCAATGAGCTACTTAAACCGAGATTATCAACGATTACGAACAACGATGATTGATTATAAAACGAGGATTTGAAACAACCAAAAAAAAAAAAATAAAAAGAAAAAGAGAAAAAAGGCGAGGAAAAAAACTGCGTAAGTAAAAGGTGTGGTTGGTATCGAACGTCGATCGATTTTTCGTTGGACGAGTTTGTCTGGTGCGGCAAGCCAAGAGCAAGCAAGCAACCAAGCAACCAAGCAACCAAGCACCACAGTCCTCCTCGTCACAGCTACGGATATCGTGCAATGGTCCAGCGTGCGCGGCGCACATATGCGCCTATATATATGGAAGAGAGACAGAAGAGAGCGCCAAGAAACGAGCAGAAGCGAGCAGGCTGTGAGAGCACGTCTATAAATAGGAACGCCGAGAGACCGAGATCCGAGGAACCCTCCCCCACCCCACTTTCGCGATATCTTTCTCTCTCACTCACTCTCTTATTCACTCTCTCTTTCTCTTTCTCTCCCTGTGTGTCTCTCGTTCTCTCTTTGGTGTGCTCGACCACCTCTCTTACCTCCTCCCATCTCTTCCCACCTCCACCCTCCCCATCTTCCATCCCACCCGCGACACGTACTCTCTCCTTGAGAGTCCACCTTCGTGTCTTGGACATCCCTCTAGACACCGCAACGACTATGTTTCTTTCTCTCTCTCGTTCTCTCTTCTACGATATAAAATAGAATTTGAAATAATTTTGCAAAAGACATACATGTTTATTGGAATACATTTTAGTAAGCGATTGATATTGGTTGTTGATTACAATTTATAGAAAGTATGAACTTAACGAAGAATTTGAATAGGATTCGTGTAATTATATATCGTACGATCGTGGAAAACATAGATCGTTAAGGGTTGAATATAAGAAGTAGAAAAATAAAAATCTGACGCGTTGGATTACCCTTTTATAAAGGAGAGTGTAGGTTTCTTTTTTTTTTTTTTTTTTAAAACGATAAAAACGAGAGAAGAGATGTAAGGTTAAACGAGAACGTGTCTATTACATTTCCCTGGACGATCGATTCCTTTGACTTCCTATTTTACCTCCTGTTCTTCTTCCGTTCAACCTTCCCCTCCCCTCACCCCTCTTTTTCTTCTCACCCTTCAACAACCCCTCTTCATTAAACAATCATGAGAGAAGAAGTATAGGATGAGGAGGAGTATGAAGAGAAGGGAAAAAGGTACGATGTCCCAGCTTCATTCACACCGCAGGACCGGTACTCGAACTGTCGCATCGATCCTTCGAAGCGGCATTAAAGGACAGGAGCGAATGAAGCAGCCGGTAAATTCAGCCTGTCCTGCCGGCCGGCAACCAACCAACCAACCAACCAACCAACTAACCCAACCAACCAAGCCAACCAACCAACCAGCCACACCCCGACACGATTTTAAACCTGTTGCTGCTACACGTACCCGGTCGTGGGCCAACTTTGTGCACGAGCGTGCTCCACACCTCGCGTGCTGTCGTGTAAGAATCGTGCTATCTACACGAGTACAAACTACGAGTTGATAAAACATTGAGAAAGGTGAGACGAATTAGATGATAATGTTTTCTTTTTATAAAAATTTCAGGAGAGACTGGCAAATAGATGAATAGATTAAATGGATAACGTTGTGTATAAATACACACACATATTCTATAATACTTTGTAAAGAAATCTGTAAGAAGTGTACACCCCTGAGAAATTTTTGCCAAAGTTACACGTTTACTAAAATTCATCGTCATAAACTTTTTCTTTACTTCAAAATAATACATTTTTAACGAAATTTGTATATACAGGTAACCCTCCTCTAACATAGGTTCTTAGAAAATTTCATGTTATGTGAAACCGTGTTGTATGAGACCCAGAGCCAGTACATAAAGGGGAGTTACACTGTAGAAGTACAGTGCTGTACAAAGGTTTTTGCAATATTCTTATCGTGTAAGGGTAAAAGTAATCTAAAGTTTCATATTTAATTCTTTAAATAATAAATAAATATACATTAGATTATCAAGTATGAAATGGAGCAAATGTTCAATTCAATTATATGCATTTTATGCTCCATTTCATACTTGACAACGTAATATATTTTTTAAAAAAACACACCCGTTTTTCATACTATCCTTATCAATCGTTTTTCTCTTCCTCTCTCTCTCTCTCTCTATCGTGTATTTACTTTCTTTCTTTTTTTCTCTTGTTAGTAGTATACCTCCGTTGAGTAACTGAGCTAACCACACCCCCCTACCCTATCTCAACATCACCCCTTTTGGGAGGCACCTTTTGCTTTTACCTTTGACATACCCTTACCATTTCAACCTTATCTGTCGGGATCGATACACCAGCAGCAGACGCGAAATATAACCGTACGACGTATGCAGCGTGACGTACGTAAAACCGCTTCTCCCGCCTGATGTTCTTCCGATTCTCTACATCGACCACAAGTATGTATACAGGTATCTCCCCTTCCCCTCACCCCCTCTCCAACCACCATTCACCCTTATATAAAAGTATATACTCCTATAACTACTGTAGAGGGGTAAAATAAAGAAATAAAGGAAACCTCTGTTTAGTACTATTAATAGTTATCTATTTTCTTTTTTTTTTTTTTTCTTTTTCTATTGAAATTTACATTATTCCAAAGCATCTGGTGTGTTGTAATGTGGTAAAGGATTTTTCATTACAGTAAAAATAATATACGATTGAGTATATATTATCAATGGAATTATTAATGAATGAAATTAAATGAAGTTATTAGTAAAAGATAAAATCAAATTTTATATCAATTGTATAAAGTTTTCTTTTGTATTAATTTTGATATTAAAATGTATCGTTTGATATTAGAAAAATTAACAACGAGATTGGATTAACAGTCGCGCGTAATCATTTGAAGTGGTTCAACAGATAAAAGACTTCTACTATCGATGTTAATTATTTTTATTATTTAAATAAATATATATATATACAATCTATATATATATATATACCAATAGGATTATAGTTTCGATTTGCAGATTTACAAAAAGAAAAAAAGGCAAAGGTAAAAGAAATAATAAAAATGGACAACGATTGGAACGATAACGTCGGCTAAGTCGTAACTCAACGTCAGAGAGTGAGTGAGACAGGATACCAAGAGTGAAATATTCATTCTCTCGACTGGTCCCTCGTGTACATATATGTATATATATACGAACATATAAATATATACATATGTACGCATACACTTATTCTCTGGACCTTTATCAATAATAGCCCGTATATTCTGACGTGCCGTCGCGAATACCGTTTCGCAAGGTCGCACTATCGACAAACGTCATTCACCGGTGATACGTTTATCGCGGTACGTTTGGATTACGAGCTCCTCGTTGGTAATTCCTATATATGTCTATCTGTATATATATCTATCCTATGTAATATATATATATGTATGTATATGTTAAGAAGTTAAGTCGTCGTCGTCGTCGTCGTCGTCTACGAAGAAGTACGAAGGGTTGACGTTATCCGGTACACGGTTAAAAGTACTTACACTTACATTCATCATCATCGATCTTTTTACAAACTAAAAGATCAAACCGTACAAAAACATGATATTTCTATTATAATAAGACTTTTTATAATATATACTTTATTTTTTGTATATTAATTTCATTAAACATTAATAAAACTTAAATGATTGTTGTAAAAAGAGAGAGAGAGAGAGAGAGAGAGAGAGAAGAAAATAATTAAAAGAAACTATCTAATAATTGTATCTAAAAAAAAGACTTTAATATATAAATAATCTCTAGAAATATGATTGGAGTTAGTTTTTGTCGATCTGGAATAAAACTGGAAGGATCGATAAATAAGTTAAAGGTAAAACCTCTCTCTCGGTCGTACGTATTCCTTTATTCCTGAAATACAAGTAGAAGCTAATTCGATATAATCGTTAAATAGTGAAAGAAACGAATTAGTGGAATAATTTTATTTAAAAAAAAAAAGAAGAGGAAGAAAGGGACTCCAGGGTAAATAATCTCACGGAATATTCCAGCTCCGTTCTCTCGATCAACAAGATTCCCTGTTACCCTCCTCCTTACTCTTTTATTCCGTTCTCGTAAAAAAGTACGTCAATGAGAAAAAAGAGAGAGAGAGAGAGAGAGAGGGAAAAAACAGATGGGGTGTGGAACAGAGTAGTGGTGGTGGTGGTGAGGTAAAAGTCACACAGAAGCGATAGTAAAGTTGCGCTAGAGTGGGCGTTACGGGGTGAGCGAGAGATCGTCGAGCCAGGCAACAGCACCAGCAGCACCAGCATCCTCCAAAGTCCCCGCAGGAGTTAGGGTTAGGGTTAGGGTCACGTCACCGACGCCAAGGCGCCGCGTTACCACCACCACCACCATCACCGAGAGTATCATTTCTAGAATCACGAGCCCCACAACACCACTACCCCACCACCACCACCATCACCAACACATCAGCCCAGCTACGAGCGCATCGACGTCGAGAAAACGGGAAGGTGGGTAAAAGGGAGAAGGGAGGAAGAACTGAGAGGGGTTCATTGAGGAACGGCACGTGTACGTTCGCGGTCGAAGTGGGAGTCACGGTCGGTCAGGGGTAGGGACGTAGAAAAAGACAGAGAGAAAGAGAGACAGACAACAAGGGTTGCCAGGCAGCACGCTCGAACGGGTTGCCCCTGACGACTGGTTGCGTCACTGCGGCGCTGCGTGACGTCACGCGACGCCACTGCCCTTGACCGGCCGGATGACACCTACACATACATTCTTCCGAACAGAGAGACACATACTTACACACCGATATTAAACGTAGCTGTAAGAGAAAAACCGGGGAGAGCGTCCTCTCGACCCCTAACAGAATCCCACGCCATCACCCCACCTCCCACCCCACCTCACCGCAAACAACGCGTTCACCTGCGACTTTAAATCGACTTAACTGACCTCCACCCCATCCCTATTCCTACCAACCCATCGTACCCCATCATACCCCCTTAACTCTTATTAGCCTCATCTCGGTTCAACTTGATCAGTCTGAGAGACGATGATGCGTCGATTACTTTAGAAAAAGAAAAAAGATAGAGATAGGAATAGAGAATGTTAAAACGGGACGCGTACGTTGGCGTTACTATTTCGAGAACTCGAGAGCCATTTACCGCTTGATATAACATTCCACTCATTGTCTTCGTTCCGTATCGATTGTTGCGCTCTACCCTTCTCTCTCTCTCTCTCTCTCGCTCCCTTTCCTCTCTCCACCCTTTCTCACTCTCTTTTTCTCTTTCTCCCTCGTATACACTGACACACCCCACCAATGGGAATCCATTCTTGATATATACACACAAATATCATACATACTAACATACTTTCCAGTTAAAAAGAGATTCGTTTATATTAGAAACATATTTGAACGATTCAACTATTTTTCTTCTGCGATATTCCCTTCAATATCTTCGATCTATCAAAATATATTTCTTTTTGATTAGACACTTTATTCATAGCACATTTACGTAACCATTGAGAATCGACCGATCGATGTCAAGCTAAACTTGGTATTACACGTATATGTATGTTGTATGTGTGTGTGGGGGATACGTGGATAGATGCATGTAAGTATTACATATTATACATGCATACGTCATTTCTGACTTGCGACGGATACATTTTTTATACGATAGATTTATTATTAGAGGTTTTTGTTTACTTTAATGATGTTGGGGTTTTTACGAAACAGAATTTTTACGATAAGAGAAAGTATTTTCTTTTTTTTGATATAGAAATTTTTATGACGTGAATTTGTTTTCACCGATATACAATTAATTTTTAATTTGTAATAAATAATACATTTTTTTCTGTGGTGCGTACTTTACGCGAAAACTTCTATGATGCAAACTAATATATATTAGTTTTAATAATAATTACGCTTGCGGGGTAATTTTTGTGATGCGTACTATTCGCGGTTTAGAATTTCCGTAGTGTGAATTATATCACTGATATGATATTACTTTAAATAATTAAAAAATAAAATGTATTACTATAGCGTTGTTCATTGAAATAACTTGACATTATCTAGCACTATTTCAACGTCATTCATTCTTTCTTCCTCATGGTTTATCCTCGAGTCACGTCGTCTAAGCCAAAGGGATTCCCTTGCGTGTTTTATGTACGTACTCGCTTTTAATGCGTCAAATGGTCTCTCGTATCTTCTACCCTGTATTTATTACACATACACACATGTTAGTATCTGTGTTTATATAATATATATATAATGTACACACAAAGCACGTGTCTACGTGTATGTACATATAAATACATCTAACTTACCAGCTGACATTCGTTCGTTCATTCACTTCGTTCATCCATTCATAAAAGCTACGTAACGTAACGCGCATGCGCAAGCCTATTCGTTATCAGAATTCAATGATACGATTGAATTTCATGGAAATTATCAGGGAATATTTATTTATTGAATATTACTATTTCATTTACGAGAAAGGATTAAAATATTCCTAGAATTGTAATATCGAAATAATATATCAAAATATTATATTTAATGAGATTATACGTGTTTTAATAATTTTATAACTTTATTTAAAATTAATGAAAATTATGTTATCTCAAGATTACTCTATTGTTCTTTTTTTTTAAATAAACTTTATGCTACTTTTATAATAAACGATTCAATTAAATAATATCATACTATTTTTATCAAATTTTCTACTGCACAAATACTTTTGTACTCACTTTATATACAAATAAATATTTCATAGAAACATCATAATATATTAAATTCGTGAAGATAGATCGTTAAAATGAAGTCATCGTTTCTACGTAAACGTATATAAACATGATATAGTGTAATCTATAAAACGATTACTCAAGTTACCTTTTCGTGTTAAAATATTATGTACATAATACATACATATATATATATATATATAATAATAAACTTTGCTCTCACGTGTTACTAATGTCATAATCGATCCACGTGGATTATATCAAAAAAAAGTCTACGATGTGCGCGATCATTCTAGCGTCAAATTCTAACTACCGTACCGTACTAAAGACTTTAATTAAACTCGGTTGTTCTTAATTTAGTTTTTAAAAGTAAACGCACGACTATATACGATCAGAGAAACATGTTTCATCGAATTTTAATTAAAATATGATATAATATCCGTTACTTTTCATTTATATTTTTTTCTTAAATGAGGGTATCATTTTTATGCATATTTTTTTCCCCCGAAGATAACAGAAACCATTTGTTTTTTTTTTTAAATACAAAAAATAATCTAAGAACAACAAAAAATAATTTATTCTTAGGATAAAAGATCTTATATAAAATTTTTAATTAATAAAATAAAAGAATATATATTTAAATATAAAACAAAAGGGAGAAAATTGATTTTTAAGTTGAATAAAAAAATACTCTCCTTTCTTTCTTATTTAAAATCATTTTTATAATATGACATTACAATCGTATACAAAATATCCATGTTAGAATTAATGTATACCATCGTTTTTAAAAAATATTATCCATATAAAGATTATAAAAGTTTAGAATAAGTAATTAATTTTTATCATTTTCAATTTTCATAGCCCGATGTATCGTATTGGGACTTTGAATAAGTTCTCACTGTTTTCAAACATATGACGTTACCACAGAACTGCATGTGTTTTATTTAAAACGATAACGCATCTATAAAGAAGTACTATAAGCAAGTTTGAAAAGTTCAGGTTAAGTCATTTCGCTAAAGTATCAATAACTTTGTTTAGCATAATGTTAAACATGTCGAATTTCGTACCGAAAAAAAGAGTATATAAAAGTATTTAATTTCTAGAAAAATGGGAGAGAAAAAAGTAGTGACTAGCAATGGACAATATTTTTAGGGTTGCGTCAGGATTGCGGCTTTTTACTAATTTTTTTAAATAAAGTATTAATTTTTTACGAAAAAAAAAGAAAAAAGGATAACGAGAATTTATTCAAAGTCCCATTAATATTATTATTTGCTTATCGGTTGTGTTTCTTTTTCGAGCCATTGACGCGCTTGAGCATTTTCAGGACCCTCGAGCAAGGGACGTAATGTTTCCAAACATTTAGCGTGATAATTATTTAAATACTTGATCTGTAATTGAAATCATTAGTTTTAATAATTAAATGCTTAATTAATCAGAGATATATACTTAAAATCGTTTTGAATTAATAAAAAGGGAGAATAAACGTACCTCTTCGTCCGTCATTATAGAAACATCAAGTAAACTGGTTTGAATTGGAACAAGCGTTACAGTTTCAAAAGTAAGAGATCCATTATCATCAAATTTATATTTAGTTTCTGCTTTAACGATTAGTTCTATGTTCTCTAATCTAATACCAAATTCATCATTTTTGTAATATCCTGGTTCTAAAGAGAAAATCGTTATGTAATAATTAATATATACAAAATAATATTGTAATATAAATAATATAGTTCATTTTTCATTTTATACCATTAGATAAAAACATTCCTGGGTGTAAGCCAGGATCATCAGGATATGGTTTCCAAGATATACCAATTGGTTGTTCGTGAACATTCAAATAAGATCCTATTCCATGTCCCGTACCGTGTAAGTAATTAAGTCTGCAATTATTTGTTTAATAAAAATTTACTTCGAACATTATTCAAAATAAGAAGATAAAGATATTAGAATAAATTTATATACCCAACACTCCATAAACTTTCGCGTGCTAACGTATCCAAATAGTTTCCTTTGGTTTTAAAAGGAAATATCGTAGATGACAAACGACATTGCCCTTTAAATACTCTGGTGAAACATTCGCGCTGATAATTGGTAGGTTGACCGAAATGCAAAGTTCTTGTTACATCCGTGGTTCCATCTCTGTATTGAGCTCCTGAATCACACAGATACAATTCTTTGTCTGTAATTGGAACGTCAGTTTCTGGTGATGGAGTGTAATGAATTATGGCACCGTGTGGACCCACAGATGAAATCGTAGCAAAACTTAAACCAATGTAATGCTCTTGTTTCCTAGAAAAAGTAACATAAGATCGTAGTATATAAATACATAGTCATATACAAAAAAAAAAAACAAAAGTACAATAAATATATGATATTGATAATGCTCACGATCTAAATTTTTCAAGTTGTTCCGCACCAGAAATCTCTGTGACAAGTTCTTTATTTTTTATTTTATCCTCCAACCAAGCAAAATATTTAATGAGTGCAACTGCATCGCGCCTATGGGCAGCTTTCATTCCTTCTATTTCTACGGAATTTTTAATTGCCTTAGCTACACACACAGGAGAAATAGCGATATGCTTTTTTAATTCTCCACAATCGGTATGAATGGCATAGCTTGAGCCATTACTTATCCATACTAAATTATTCTTATCAAAAGAAGATTCGTGTTTAATAAATTCATGTATAGTATGGTATGGCTGATATTTGGGAAATATTCCTTCATTATTCATGTGACGTACAACTTCTTCAGAAAGACAACGAGCATCCATGAAGAAATTTACATCGTCCTTAGTAAGTATGATATATGCAAAGAATAGAGGATTGTAAGGAATTTCGGAACCTCTTAAATTTAAAAGATATGCAATCTCATCTAGAGCAGTAATAATAAGCATTTTCACTCCGATAGATTCCATTATTTTACGACAAAGTTTAACTTTCTCGCCTGCTCTTTCGCCAGAAAATTTCAACGAATGTGGAATCATTTTGTTTAGTATTGGAAATGGTTTCTCTTTGCCCCATACTGTATCTACCAAATTTTTTTCTATTGGAAGTAAGGTTTGCCCACCAGCATCAAGAGTAGTTTGCAATGTAATCCATTTATTATAACTTAATAAATTTGGATCAGCACCAATGACAGATTTAGGTGGTAAATTTGATACCAACCAAGATTGTATCGAAGGTGTCTCTAATAAACCATCTTTCATAAGTGTCCATTCTCCCGGTGGATCAAATTGTGACAAAGCTTGAGTAAAATATCTTCCATCTGTCCAAAGTAACGCTTCGTCTTGTGTAATCACTGCTGTACCAAGAGATCCGGTAAACCCACTTATAAATGCAAGCCTTTGGTCACACTCTCTTAAATATTCTGATTGATGAGCATCTTCAGAAGTTACAATGTAAGCTTGAATTTCCACTGTTTTGGTAACCTTTATTTGAACAGCTTTCATTAATTTTCGAAGCTTCGTTAATTTTTCGCGACCTTTTTGTGCCATATTATAATATCTATAGTTATCAAGAAAATAAAAAAAATTAGAATTGATAATTAAATATACAACATAAATGGAAACTCTACAAAATAATCTTATGATCTATATTTTAATTACGATTTAATATTCTTCTATTATTATATTATTGCTTTAAAAAACAACTTTCTTTTAACGATATCACAAATGATACTGTGATCACAATCTCTTAAGACACAAAAGATATTCAAGACAAGAGAAAATCTTTATCAGATAATGTATTTATCAACATTTAACTGATAATTCTAAATATAATTTCGAATATTAAACTAATATATTGATTTGTACTCATTATTATATTGAGCATTATAAAACGTGGAACATATTTTTCGTATAGAAAAATTTGTTTTTTTAAATACCGTATCTCATGCGTATTTACATTTCACTTTATTTATTTAAAGAAATTAAAAAATACTTATTACCATATATTACATATTAATAGAAAACACCTCTTTGAAATTTATTTTATGTGACCGTTAAGAGAAACGTGAGTATGCTTTTTTATTTTATGCTATTGGTATACTTATACAAAACTATTGAGGTTAGAAACCACAAGTAATAACTAACTTGGAAATTCGGAATGTTTATAATACTTCGTTTGGTTGAAAAGTTTTGAGCCTCACTAAAAAATTATCTTTATTATTTTAAAAATAAATATTAATAGGACGGAAACCAAATTGTTTAAAATTTTAGATTAGAAATTTTTCAATTCACGTATAACAAAGAAATTTCTTGATACCTTTAATGAAACTGTAAAATATGTGACTCCTAATTTGAAAGTTGGCAACATTTATATTACAGCAAATAACGAATTTTTATCCGGAATTTCGTCGTATACTTATGTTAAATATATTTGACGTTTAAAGCCGGTTTGATTTTTATCAAAATTTGTAAAGTATTATGTGATTGTTATATAAACAATAATTAAATATAAATAGATAACGGCAGTCATATTTAAATAATATCAAATATCAGATTGCATTGTTGCATGCGCAAGCTTCTATTTATTTATTCATTTGTATATATTTATTAAACAAAGATATAATATAAATATTTATAAATTATACAACACTTAAGTTCTCTAAAAAGAAGTAACAATAGTTTGTTAGATGTAAAACAATTTAAGTCATAATTATATTTAAATGCGTTTAACCATTTGGAACTAATATAAGATTATAATAATATTAAATTAATTAGCATGTTAAACTTAACACGATATTGCTCCAAATCTTTAACAAACAACAGTTTAACAAAATGTTTACCACCTTGGAGAAATTTGTTAACGAACAATACGCCAAGAATAAATGTATTTCAAAATGTTTTTGCGCCAATGAAAAGAAATACATTTTTGTTGCAAAAGGTATATTTCATCAGTATTGATTAATAATATTGTAGAAATATAACATTCATATTGTACAGACTAAATATTTTTAATTATTTGTAGGAATCACTTAGACGATCTGGTACAATAGCAATAAGCTATGCATCAAAAGCAAATAAAAATACAGATAAAATAGTTGGTTCTTGGTTACTTGTTTGCAGCGGGATGGTTTTCGTAGCTGTCACTTTAGGTACAATTATTTATTTTGTATTCTACAATCAAGTTCATCGAATTATTAAAATTATTATTGATATGACTTATGGAAAGTAAAATATCGATACAATAGCAAACAATAGTACAATTGTAAATTAATATTATTTGTAATCTTAAAATATAATTTTTTTTATTAAATGAAATGTATTTACATGAATTAAAAGTTTGTTAAATAAATATATTCTATGACTGATTTACTTTTTTGTTCTTTTTTTTATTTATAGGCGGTATCACCAGGCTTACCGAATCAGGTTTATCAATGGTTACTTGGAAATTACTTGGAGAAAAAATGCCAACTAATGAAGAACAGTGGCATGTTGAATTTGAACGTTATAAACAATTTCCTGAATATAAAATGTAAGACAATGAAAGATCATTTTTTATTACATATTAGAATATTTTATGTGTAAGCATTTCTCTAAGAATAATCATTTTATATAGAACTAATAAGGGTATGACGTTGGACGAATTTAAGAGAATTTGGTGGATGGAATATTTCCATAGAATGTGGGGTCGATTAATTGGTGGTGTATTTTTAATACCAGCAACTTACTTTTGGTTTTCTGGTATGCTTAAATCAGAAATGAAAATACGCGTTGCGGTATTAGGATCATTGATCGGTTTACAAGGATTAATGGGATGGTATATGGTAAAATCTGGTTTGGAAGATCGTTTTAATGATCCTTCAGATGTACCAAGAGTGTCACAGTATCGTCTTGCTGCTCATTTAGGATTAGCATTCTTAATATATTCAGGATTTTTATATAACGCTCTGAGCTATTTAGTACCAGCGAGAAAAATAGGAAATGGCAGTCTTAGTACTGAAAGTTTTAATGCAGCTGTGAAAAAATTAACGCCGTTCAGATATTTAGTTCATTCAACAAAAGGAATGATCTTTTTGACTGCTATTTCTGGTGCATTCGTAGCGGGTATGGATGCTGGACTTATTTACAATACTTTTCCTAAAATGGGAGACAAATGGATACCCGATGATTTGTTTGCTATACCTGAGACATTAAAAAATTTTACAGAAAATCCAACCACTGCACAATTTCAACATCGATATCTGGTAAGTTTGTAGGATATGGTATAACGTGTACGATATTGTATTATATAAGTGTATGTATAATGTATTATTTTTTACAGGGTATATTATCTTTTGCATTAGTAAATATTATAGCTATATTATCTCGTAAACATAAGCTTCCTGGTTATGGAAAAGCAGCTGTAAATACTGTATTAGGTGCGGGCTATCTACAAGTATCTTTAGGCCTTTTAACTTTATTGTATTATGTACCAGTACCACTTGCTGCATCTCATCAGTGTGGTAGTCTTATTCTGTTAAGTAGTATACTTTGGCTCTGCCACGAGTTAAAATATGTCAAATATGTAAAAATGTTGGTCAAGTAAAATTGTGTAAAATCTTTTTATATCTATACTACGATATTTCTAATAAAATAAAAAAATATATATTTTGTGTATACCTCATACAGTTTATACTACTTTTCCTTGAACATTTAAAAAAGCAACATAAGATAATTTCATCAATTTTAATAATATTTTATTCTTATCAAATTTATTTTTCAAATGAAGCAAAATCGCCGCATTAAAAAATGTTCACAACATTATGTTTTATCTGACAATAAATTTGTTTGATAATAATACCAATAATGATGACATAATACAAACTTGAAATACAATTAAGCAATCAATGAACTCACTAGGAGAACATACCAAATTCAAACCTAGTTTTTGCTTAAAATGGCATGCAACTTATAGACCTTGACTAGTACATCATTGTGTTAAATTATTATACTCCTAATGGTCAATCGTTTTTAAGATATTTGCGATTAAAGTTTAAATAAATAGTTGCTCATGTATATGTACCCGTGTTTTGCTTCACTTAATATAAGCCGTCGGTAGTGAAGCTGGTAAGGGCACAGACTCGGGCACAGACTCGTATTTTGGGGTCGTGCGTTCAAGTCCGTCCGTCCTTAATTTAACTTTTTTTTTCCACACATCTTTCTTTTTAATCTAGCTCAAGTTTTCGCTGAGAAAACGCTGACGCAACCTTTTAGAATTGTTCACTGAAAAGAACTGTAACTATTCTTTACTTCATCTTGACGCAACCCATACTTACCTTGACGAAACTATTAGTAAGTTATATCAAAATATTCTCTGAACCTTGGGCTATCTGCCCATACTTTTCCTTTTTATCTAGCTCAAGTTTTCGCTGAGAAAACGCTGACGCAACCTTTTGAAATTTTTCACT
>JACGTP010000007.1:2556434-2582423 GCA_023678845.1 Mischocyttarus mexicanus | reverse complement strand
TTTTAATCTAGCTCAAGTTTTCGCTGAGAAAACGCTGACGCAACCTTTTAACATTTTTCACTCAAAAGAACTTTAACTACTTTTTACTTTTTCTTGACGCAACCCATACTGAACCTTGACTAAACCATGACTTAGTTATATCAAAATCTTCTTTAAATTGTGGGCTATCTGTCCATAACATTATTTTTAATCTAGCTTAAGTTTTCGCTGAGAAAACGCTGACGCAACCTTTTAACATTTTTCACTCAAAAGAACTTTAACTACTTTTTACTTTTTCTTGACGCAACCCATACTGAACCTTGACTAAACCATGACTTAGTTATATCAAAATCTTCTCTAAACCTTGGGCTATCTGACGATAACATTGTTTTTAATCTAGCTCAAGTTTTCGCTGAGAAAACGCTGTCGCAACCTTTCGAAATTTTTCGCTCAAAAGAACTTTAACTATTTTATAGTACTACTATATTATACTTGTACTACTGTATTATACTATTTTATTATGCTATATATTATACAATTTATATGCGCTATATATAAAGTATATATTAACTGAAATAAATTAGCTTTGTATATAATAAGTATAAAAATTAATGTATATATCAATGTATATTACAAAAATGTATACCTGATCTAAAAAAAATAAATGTTTACCATAAAATACAAATCAAAAGTGTTATCTTTGCCAACCCTATCATTTCCCTTTAATTTCCTAAATGAAATACCTTTTTTTTGATAAAAAATTAAAAACAAAAAAACATTTTTGCGTACTACCTCCTCGCACATCATGTGATCCTGTTACAAATCTAAATTTCGAGAAAAATTTTCGGGGTGTCCATAAATCAAATTTTGTATCAGGAAAATATGATATAACAGAAGGTGGCACGATTTAATTTTTTTACTTACCCCAAATTCTTCGGGAAATCTTCAATGTTCTCTGGTAATGTTTGAAGTGGTGATCAGCAATACAGTTTTTTTTTTTTTTTTTTTTACGACAGGAGGAAAATCTTCATAGACACCCCAGGCCCGATTTCCTGGGGTAGTGTCGGATTCAGTCTGTCCAGGATTCCGTCTTATCCAGGAAATTATCCTGGATAAATCGGTCCTAGTACAGAATGCCTACCGACTAAAAACCTCCTGTTTTTATTATTAACGATTAATTATTATTTATACTATATACTATATATACTATATATACTATATATACTATGTATACTAATATACTATATATATATACTATATACTATATATACTAATATACAATATATACTATATACTATACTAGTGGCCCAGGCATGCGTTGCATTGCCTTTTTTCTCTCTGCGAAGACAAACAAAATTTAGGCTACACACTTTCGAATTAGTGAGAATAAAGATAGGAGCCTTGTGTTACTGTAATTGTAAAGGGGATCGTAATTCAAACCACGTAAATCAATATGTATCGTTCGTCTCGTTTCTAATGATTGAAGTAATAACAGTGTGAGGTCGCTCTCTTTCATGATCTCTGCTCAATTGTTTCTGACGCAATGAATTACTAACACAATGATACGTTTGATCTCTGCTCACTTGTTTCTGACGTTCGTGTGTATTACTCACACAATGATACGTTGAAATTTTTGGAAAATTTGATCTGGACCACGAACCGTAGCTCTGATGAAAAAAAAAATTTACAAAAATATGTCCGGGAATATAATGAATAACTCATAAAATTTTCACGGCGATTGGGTGTATAGTTTTTGAATTCACTTGCGACATACATACACGAATTCATTTTTATATATATAGATATAATGTAAAATAATTTTTTTGATGCATTTATTTTATAAAACATTTCAAATTTTTTTTTATTTGCAAACATTACGAAAAATTAAAAAAAAGAAACTTATTTATTACGCATAAGTAATATAATTAATAATTATAGGTAAATAACATATAATAAAAAATACGTTTTATAAAATAAATGCATCAATAAAATTATTTTACATTATATCATTTATAAAAAAAAATATAACATATTGTAAAAACATAGAAAAAAAAAATTGAAAAAATTGAAAAAAAAAAAAGAAATAAAAAAAAAAAAAATTAAATTAAGGACGGACGGACTTGAACGCACGACCCCAAAATACGAGTCCGTGCCCGAGTCTGGGCCCTTACCAGCTTCACTACCGACGGCTTATATTAAGCGTACCAAAACACGGGTACATATACATGAGCAACTATTTATTTAAACTTTAATCGCAAATATCTTAAAAACGATTGACCATTAGGAGTATAATAATTTAACACAATGATGTACTAGTCAAGGTCTATAAGTTGCATGCCATTTTAAGCAAAAACTAGGTTTGAATTTGGTATGTTCTCCTAGTCAGACTGGTATGCTGTCAGATGATTCAGGATATTTGCTACTAAAAATGTATAAAATTTATATTCCTTGTTTTTTCTGTTATTTTTGCAATTCACTACACAACAAGTACTGTGATCCAATTCGAAAATATTGATAATTATACCTAAAATACACACAAAATATATACAAAATATACATTTGACATATCCGTCCTCGAAATGTTGCACATTGTTACCAGAGCGTGGCGCTTCGATCGTTTCGTTATTCCCACCATATGATTCGTACAATCTCTATGTCATTAGTTATCAAGAATGCAGTGATCTAATTGGTTGTCTAAATCGTTAAATGTATCTAGTGCTTATCTAAGAAAACTTTAGTGTAAATATTGTTTTATAAACAGTGCTGTACGAAATAATACATATGCTTTATCACCTGGTACACTAACAATTCAATACATTTCTTACATATTAGAAATCTTTATCTTATCGTGCATTTCAATATTTCAATATTTTTTTTATCATTATATTAATATTGTATTCAGGAATATCAATACATTTCTCTTTCTCTATTTTATTCTATTACGGAACTATGAGACATATTATTTT
Organism: Mischocyttarus mexicanus; assembly: GCA_023678845.1. NCBI lineage: Eukaryota > Metazoa > Arthropoda > Insecta > Hymenoptera > Vespidae > Mischocyttarus > Mischocyttarus mexicanus. The sequence continues at coordinate 2,579,478 of JACGTP010000007.1, read as the reverse complement.
TCAACAATTTTAAATATGCAAAATTATCTAAAGACAACGAAATAAATAGAAAGAAATGTTTTAATGATATTAATAAAATCTTTTACACGTTTATCACAGTTTTAATAATTATTTTATTATAACTTACTTTTAATTTCTTATTTACAGTTCGATGAAAGATTCAAAATTTTCCCGCGCTCGTCAGACGAATCTTTTCCGAAGTAGACTTCCGGAATCGCATTGCTCGAATGGCGGACACCGTGGTTGTCGTTACTGTCAAATACAATAGTTTTGATTCTGAAAACTCATGTAATATTAACGTATTGAATGTGCTTGAGTGGAAAAAAGCGGGTTTTCGTGAAAAATCGAAATATTTTATTTTGACTCGGTGACTATTTTAATGATCGGTAAAACGGTTGTGAGCACCGGTATACTTACAAGTTTTCGTTTTGTCATAAAAACAAGATAATAATCACCATATCTAGCGGGAGGCATAAAATAAAAGTGGAATTTGAAATATTTTTCAAAAAGTATTAAGAAAATCAAAAGAGTCTATAAACTATGCGAATCAGATGATTCAAAGGACTTTACATAAAAAGGAAATATTACAAATTTGAGTTAGTTACTAATTTGTATCATAATGACGCATTGAACTTCATACACGCGATTCTCCTTTTGCTTAATTTTTATTATTTTGTCAAACTTTGAATTCGCAGATATATATATATTAGATATCATTAATGTATTTCTCATCTTATGAACGTTTTCTATATGAATTTTCAATCTGACTGTGTATTATTTGATACAATTACAGAATATATTGTTGTATACTTTAATTAATTTATTTATATTTAATGAATGTTAAGAATCAGAATTCCATAATATTTTGAGAGATATTCTTAATGTATTTCAATAATGTTATATTTTCAGCCTCATTTATAAATAAAATATTTATTAGTGCCATTATGTAGCTAATAATAAATGAAATAATAAACATTTTTTTCTACTTTTTTTTCTTTTGAGTTATTTACTTTATCACAACAGATTGCATTACATTCTAATTAACAAAATGTAATGTAAAATAATATCTATCTATACAAAGTAAATATGGAAATATATTAAATGCAATGCATTTTACAGATATAGTTATGGAGGATAGTATGAGTGTTAAGTCTATGGAATCAGTGGCAACCAGCGATGAATATGAATTTGTGAATGAAAAAGGTACTACCAAGCAACAACAAACGTTACTTGAAGCACCGATGTTAAAAATTGCTAATAACGGAAATTTAGAAGATCTACAAAATAATCTTCGTGAGGTATATCAATCGAATTAAAATAAAAACTGTAACATAAATATTTACTTAATCATTGAAATGATTAAAGGTATTAACGGAAGATTCAAAAATGGAAGGTAGGGACTACAAATTAACAAATCCTCAACAAAAAGCTAAGAAAATAGGTCACAGCCAATTTTATGACGTTAGTTCTTGTATAAATGGTACAGAAAAACAAGATGTTATGAAACCTGATGATTTCATAGAAGAGGGTAGGTACTACTTGGTTTCATTCAAGAATATTCCACTGGTTTGTTATAAAAGAAAATTTAAAAATTGCAAAAGGAAGATTTGTATGTTTTAGAATTAAATACATTGTCACATGTTCAACAAGAATGCACAATTTTCAATGGTGTTACATATCTGGGAGCTGCAGCAATAAATGCACCTAAATCAGAATGTGAAATACAACGTAATATGAATATTTTAAATGCTGAACAATCCCTTAATCTGGGTATTAAAATTTCTGTCTCTGTACCAAGTAGTTCCCAAGGTTCTGTTGTGTAAGTAATACAGTAATTCAATATACTAGATAAGGTAAATTAAAAATTTTTAAAGTTATATAATAAAACATTAGATTAAATTTTATGGTTGATAAAATAGCATCTAATTTTTAACCGCCGTAGAGGTCGGACGTGTTGTATATTTATCTCTGTATTAAGTAGCTATTCAAATTAAAACGTATCACATATTAAACTTATATTAAACGTATTGTAAGTTATATAACATTGCATCTCATGTGGGATGTCTTTCGCGGACTGGTCATCCGATGGCTAGTAATGTTTTTGAAAAAATTAATAATTTGAAAGATCTTAGCAATATTCTTCATAGTTCTGCTGATTTCTATGGAATCTTCTTTTATTTATATGTTTTCTTTCCAACCGTTGTACTTTTACATATATATCTGCATATTAAGCGTTTTATCAGCAATTTATTTATTTATTTATTTTTTTTTTTATAGTTTATACGATGCTGCCACTCAGCAACCAATTTCTCATTATGAAGTACAACGAATTTTATTTTATGCACGTGGAGAAAGTTCTGGACTGTGTGCTGCATGTTTTGCTTTTACATGGTCTCATGGAGATACTTTGGAATCTGCTATTTATCAATGTCACGTTTTCCGATGTAATATACCAGAAGCAGTAAGTGTTATGTTATTTTTTCTTTTTCTTTATATGCAGTTTTAATGAATTATTTTCAAAAACTTGTAGGTTGGACAAGTGTCAGCTTGTTTCTCTAAAGCCTTTCATAGAATACCAAGATCTATGACAAATTCTTTAACAGGAAGTGACTTTAGTAATTACAATTCTGGTGGTGAAAAAAATTAATTCCCGTGTATTTATTTTTGAAGTTACCATGGAGATTAAGGAAGAAGATGGAAAAGGTGGGTTTAGTACTGTTCCTAAGGACAGAAATTGTTTCAAATTTCGGAGTAATGTAGCGAAGCAAGTTTGTTTGAGTATTCAACAAGTTTCCAGTAAAGAAGGAGGTATTACTCTTGAGGTTGAAAGATGTTTTGGTGTTCTTGTTAGCCCAGGACGTAATGTGAAACATAGTGACATGCGATTACTTGAAATGGTATGTAATATTAATTTCACATGAAATCTTTCTTTCTCTATATATCTTTTATAAATATGATATATATAATCATATTTATAAAAACTATTGTTGTTGCAGCAAGTAAGCACTGGACCAATCGTCCAGGATCGATGTTACAATATATGTGGACAGTGGGATCCAGCTGATCCAGCTTTGGAAACTCTTAATATAGAAACACCTAGAGAGGAAAAAATATACATGACAATAGCGGTTGATTTAGTTATACGAGGTATCAGGGAACCTGTCAGATTCGTAATCGAAACTCCTGTTAAAGTATTTCCACAAAATGTGAGATTTTGGTACTTTAATAAAAGAAATCTGGTACAACAATTTTATCTCAACTCTAAAGAGGTAAAAGGCTTTTTAAATGTAAGAATATAATTTTATTATTATAATAAATAAATGATAATTATTGTATAATTTCATAAGGTTGACTTTCTTTTTATTACAGATAATATCTGGCGATGGAACCGAAGTTCATTACGAGGTGCAAAGTATTGAGACATCAGGAGAATTAGATAGAAATAGATTAAATCTTGCTCTTAATTTAGCTTCCTTAATTAGATCGTCTTCTTTGACTAGCATAGACACTTTAACTCCTAAAGAGGAAATAGATTCAGGTTTTTAATAATATATATATTTCTTTTATAATATAAATTAAAATATAATTTTTTAAAAGAGAGACATATTTTTATTTATTCATATACAGATGGAGATGAACCAATGTTAAGTGGAACAGGAGAAGTATCGAAAGATTGTTCTGCGGGTGAATTGGCCAGCTGGGGAGAAGTTTTAGAAAGTTGGCAAGTTAATGAACAACGTCCGAAACTTTTAATAAAACTCACAAGACAAGGAATTCCTGAAGCATTACGGGGTGAAGTGTGGCAACGTTTAAGTAATTGTGACAATTCCCAGGAAATGATGGATAAGTATAGAACACTGATTACTAAGGTTAATATATTCGATTATTTTTATACAATATTCCCAAACAACCATTAAAATTTTATCTCAACCACTCATACACTCACATTCACACGATTTTATACATTCTCAGATTTTACTCTTGCTATTAGATTTTTTACTTTTAAAATTCTTAATAAAATATTCCAATAATTCTACTGTCCTAACGTATTTGTGTCTCTGGATATACTCTGTGTAATATAAAATTATAATATTGCCACGATAATATATATGAAATATATTAATAGGAAAGTAGCTGCGAAAGTGTTATATTAAGGGATATCAACAGAACATTTCCAGCGCATGATTTTTTCAAAGAAACTGGTGGTTTAGGCCAAGATTCTTTATACAGAATAAGTAAAGCGTATGCGGTATACGATGAAGAAGTTGGATATTGTCAAGGTTTAAGTTTTTTAGTTGCTAGTTTACTATTACATGTAAGTAATAATTAATAGAAGTCTTCTAAACATCTTACACATTATCTATGCATTATTGTATTGTTGATTCATATTAATTTCTTTGTAGATGCCAGAAGAACAAGCGTTTTGTGTTCTAGTGAAATTGATGTACGATTATGGTTTACGAGATTTATACAAAGACAGATTTGATAATCTTCACATGAGATTTTATCAATTGAATCGCTTAATAGAGGTTAGTCAAATCATTTTTATAATAAAGACAGTGATATAATTATATTTTTGCCATACTTATAATTTATAAATATTATTTTCTTCAGGATCAACTTCCTGAACTATATAAACATTTCTGCGATCGTGGTGTTGAAACACATATGTTCGCAGCACAATGGTTTTTGACTTTATTTACTGCTAGATTTCCACTATATCTTGTATTTCACATCCTAGATGTTTTCCTTTTACAAGGACTTGATACTCTCTTCCAGGTGGCTCTTGCATTGTTAATGGTAAATTTTATTTATACGAATATCCATCTATATAATGATCAATTCTAATGATCTAATTATCAAAAATAATAAATAAACGATTTTCTTCTTGCCATTTTCAGTTATGCAAAAAAGAGTTATTACAATTGGATTTTGAAAGCATTTTAAAATACTTTAGAGTCCATTTGCCTAAGCGGTGCAGAAGTGAAGAAATATCGCGTTATGTAATGAAACTGGCCTGTTCCGTTACAATGAAGAAATTGAAGAAATATGAAGCAGAATTCATGACATTAAAAGGTAATTTTATATTTTATGTTTGAACGGAAAATCAAGTATATATTTAGAACATACCAAAATTTAAAAATTATTCTTTGAAGATAACATTTATTTACATTTATTTTATATATGTTACTTCAAAGTTATTAATTGTCGAAGTGTATGTCCATTTTAGAAGATATAACAATTTGTTTATTGAAAAGGTTTTTTGACGTATACGATTTCTAAAATGTAGTACTTAAATATTAAGACAATTTACCAAAATACTAGTCAGATTTTAATTTGTGACGTGATAAATATTAATCAATGATATTTAAAACAGAAAAAAAATATTTATAATATAAATTTTATGTTATACTAGTATCTTTTAAATATAGCATGTAATATATAGCACATAAACATGTCATATTATAATATATGTTATTGAAATTTTACTGTCGTGCGTGGATGTGTATCTTGTTTGTGTTTCTGTTTGTGTTTGTATGCGCGATCGTGCGTGCGTGTAATAAGTCGTGCAATTATTACATGTTGATCTACGCAAACGCACGTGGCACAAGCTTCATGTTATGTACCAAGGTAAAAATTGTGATTCTAGTCACGTAATAATGTATTTTTTGAATAGGATAAACATACTCAAACAAAAGTTTCAAGATGCTTTCTTTTTATTTAGATATTTTTAATTTATTCTTTTTATGTAGCTATTTGTGAACTGACAATTTCACAAATATAAAAATATAATAATTATGAAAAGTATATTCTTCATATTATTTCTACAAAACGGGTGGTGGTAAAGCTTTTTTATAATTATTTTGCAAAATTAAAATAATTTGCTATTATTATTGTATATCATTATGCTCTTTAATAAATATTTTAAAATTGTTTGCCATATACGATATTTATCGATAAACATTTTTAATCAGAATGGAAATCTACATAGTTTTATATTTAAAAATATTTTTCTCTTATATATGTGTTGGAACGTTTATTTATTTTATAATATAACATTTTGGTGTATATTCACATTTCCCATGCTTTTCTTTTTTTTTTTTTTTTTCTATTTGGATGCAGAAATTATACCGCTTTTTATTTATAAATTATTAATAATAGCTTAATGAGAAAAAATAAAATATCATTATAGAATATTGTTTACTTTTATCAATTACCTTTTTTTTATCCTAGTTATCCTATTATAACAAAGCTTTAAACTTATTACACAAAGAGATGCATGAAAGATTATGATTATATAAAAACATAAACACTGTACTAACAAAATTGACTACAAAATTTATTTTAAGTTCAATACGTAATATCATTTTTATTAAAATTTCAAAGGTAAAAGAAAAAGAAATAATTATTTTCATAATATTAATTTAAAGTATGGAAAATATAGATAGAAAGTGAAAAGCGACAGACGATAAGGTGTTGTATTATTTTTTTCAATCATTGTTTGCATGAAATTTTGGTAGAATTAAAAATTACTAATGTGTTTATAATTTAGATAGATTTAAATTTGAATGCATTTATTAAAATAATTATAATAAAATAAGTATAATAAATAATATATATGTAATAAATAATGTTTAGAAAGCATTAATCTCTCTTTAAAAAAAGATTTTATAAAATATTATATATAAAGTCAAATTACATCAAGTATCATAAGCACAAATAAGCTCATAAGCTCTGAAAACAAAGTTTATTCGTTAACTTTTTACAAATTTCGCTTACATTCAAACATAGACCTTGTTTTCAGGTAAGATTTGTATATAGAAAAGGTCAATGTTTCCTCTAACCGTCTAACAAAGAGATTATATTTTCTTTACATATATGTATTATTTTTATTCAGAGGCTCAAGAAAATGCTGATGAATACAGCGATGAGGTTGAACAATTAAGAGGTACTGTTGCAAGAAATGAGGAAGAAAAGCAGAGGTTGGAAGCAGAACTTGCTCAAGTAAAAGAAATGTTACAACGTGAGGTATCAAGAGCTGATGCTGAGAGCCGTCGAAATAATATTATTATTACTGAATATAAACAGGTATTTAACAATATTGTAAATTATAAGTGCATCAGTATGATAAACTTTTTCTTTGTAGATTTGCCAACGTTTGGAAGATGACTATAATGCTGCTAAAATGACTTTAAGTGAATTACGGGTAAATAATATATTAACTATTATTAAGTTTGTTAAATGCAGAAATCACTATAAGAGATAAAACACTTTTTACAGTCTAAGGTGTCGAGATATGACAAATGTAGAACATGCATAATGAATTCATCTAGTATATTAGGAGACATAGCGAATACTTTAGAAAATCGAGTTGATCCTATGTTACATAGAGTACAAGAAAGAGTAAGAGAATTAGAATTAGAATTGGCACAGACAAAATTAGCACACGTGCAAGCAGAATGTAGAAACCAGGTAAATTTAAAATATATGTACACTAATACACACACACATACATATATATAAAATATATAATTAAATAATATTATAAAATTTGTTATTGTACAAAGATATAATTTGATATTATATGTTCTATACAATATAGGATTTGACGCATCAATTAAATGCAGCTGCTTCTGAACTTCAAGCTACACGAAATAGTTGGCCATGGCTCAGTAAAACCTTGTCTAGTATAAAAGAAGCAGCAAACAAATGAGAAGTAATAGGGCCTTCGTCATTAAGGGAGTTAAGACGCGATAGTACTCCAGGAGATGACGACGTACATCATTATATAATACATTCGCATAGCCGGGATAGTCATGACAGTCTTAAAGAAATAGTGTAATATGGTAAGTGATCTCATGATATGTGTACAATTATATTTGAATATTACATTTGAAAATTATGATTTTCTCAATGAAAGCATCACAATAACATTATTTTTATTGAGTAAGCCAAACATTAGTAGATGTAGATAACAGATCTATAGATGTAGCTATATATACATGTACAAGATGTATCCTGACGGGTGGTACAACTACACGAGTAATGATTCTAAATGTAAAAATAATTCGAAAAAAAGAAAGCTAAAGATTTTTTCGTTTGAAACCCTGGTTTCGAGAAAATTCTTAATTTAAGTATCTTCTACTACCGTTAGATTTGTAATGATCATGGAAGAAACCGTACACTTAATTAACTTCTGTATCTGTTCTTTGTATCACTCTTCTATCTGGATTAAGATGACTTGAAAATTGTTATCTATAATACTCAAATGTTGTTGTTGCGTCATTATTATAATTCGTTTGGTAATGACAGATTAAATGTAGGAGAAATAAGTCGTATAAGCGAAGAGAAAATATAAATATTACAGAGCAGAATAAATAAAAAGAAAATGTTTATAGCTGAAAAATAATTTGAAAGATAGGTTTCAGTGTACGCATACTCTACAAAATGTTCAAATAGAATTTTTTCGGGAACAGAGCTTCGAATAAAAAAAATGTTACTTATTTTTTTCGATTTATTTTTACATGTAAAATCACATCCAACTCGGATGTTTCACTTTTGTTTGGATACACCCTGTATATATTTGCTAAGTGAAACGTTATGAAGTCTCCACATATTCGTTACATTATGTAACGTATGTATAAATATATCTATGACTAATTCAACTGTATTATTTCTTACACTAATAATATATATTATTAATTTTCTTATTTTTAAGAGACTATTTTTTAATATGCATATTTATTTTTATAAATCTTTTAATATGTTAAATATTAACATTATTAATTACTATTTTCTTTAATTTTTGTTTTGTTTTGTTTTCCTTTTTTTTCTTTTTTTTTTTAATAAAATTACATAAAGGAGAGCAAGGTGCATATTTTAGAATAGTCCTAAATATGTGATTTTAAATGACAGAGTTAGTCTACTTTAAATTAGTACTATTGTCCTTGTATTAATAGAAGTGACCAATATGTAATGAAAAGAAACCTAAATAAGAAATAAATTTCAGCGAGATTTCTATATAAGCATTCAAACAATTTCTTTTGTCATTATGGCGTAATATTATTTTTAATAATTTAATATTTTTATAAAGAAATTGTTTACAATAATTAATTATAGAAAAACGAAAATATTGATCTGTTGGTTTTCTATGGCAATTATTTAAAATTTGAAGTAAAAAGAAAATAGAAATGTTGCAGAACACTCACGATATGCATATGTATATTATATATCTAAACTAAATTATACATACACACACACAATTATTTTTCTTGAGCTGTTAAAAGTTTATTAATAGAAGAAAAAAAGCTGCATTTACTCATTCTTTTTATTTAAATTTTATATAATTAATAAATAGATCTTATGTAAGGTACTTTAATTATAAGATGAATGATATTGAAAATAACTATTCACACAGTCATAAAAAAGAAAAAAGAAGAAGCAGAAATAAATGTAGTAGTGTGAGTAAGCATTAATAATTGTAAGTATATAGGTACACATATAGTAAGGGGTACCTTTTAAAACTAATAAGGCGGCTTATATAATTTACTTTGTAAGAAATTTAATTTAACATTTATATTTTTTCTCATACGCTGTATAATTCTTGCGTTCTTTCGTTTCTTATTCTTTAATAATTTAAAAAAATAATTGTCTTCACGCGCGCCACATCGACATATATGTATATGTACATATAGTGTTACTATGTCAGATTCGTTAATTCGTGAAATGACTAACTAAACCCAGAAATAACTATATCAACCTGTTTAAATATGAAATAAGGCAGAATCACGTACTTTAACTAAGTAATATACAAGTTAATAAGAGGCGAGTAGTTAAGGTATGAAATTTGATCCCGAATTATTTATTCCTTTTCTGTTTTTTTTTTAGTTGTTCCATCAATTTTGAACGTGCCCATACTTTAACTATTTGCTTTTTGTGAAATTTATATATAATCTAATTATTTTTTCAAAATTATTTGTTTTCCTGTATAATCAATAAAATTTTTTTTTATATGATTTCCTGAAAGCGCCTAGTTATTTCGGGTAAAACCTAAGGTTTCCACAATTTAATTAAAGTGTACAATTTAATGACGACACATACATACTCACTGATTAAACAGACGAACTCTTGCACGTTTACATAATTGATATTTAACATATAAATACTATAAAGAAAAGATATTAATGCTTAATTTACTATTTTTTACTGATTTATTCTATACGTGTTAAATTTACATTCCAGAGCTTTATAAAAGCAATATTATATTTATTGTGTCCAGTTATTTTCAAGTGAAAAAAGAACCATTATATATTTGTTAAAATATTCATTAAGTATCATATATTTATATTTTTGTACAAATTATGACAATCGTTATTTCTCCTTTTATTTCAGAAAAAAAAATTTCCTAATATCTTGTAAGCATTTTGCAGTATAAGTTCATACAACTTCTAATATAGTTTCCATAGAATGAGAATTAAACATAATACAGACTACTTTGTGTGTATTAAGTTTTATAAATATATGTATACATGTAATCTGATTATAATAGGAACATCAATGAAGCTAGATTTTAATAAGTTCAGCTTTAAAGTCATACGAACGAGACATCACTGTAAATCACTTTCTTAGTTTTGCAGATATTCATTTAATATAATTAAGTATAATATGGAAAAATCAAGATATATTATCTAGGTCAATGTGTTTCATCTAGATTTAGAGTTAATTTTGGAAAAATGTGAAATATTTAAATGATCAAGGAATCTTATCACAGCGCACTGTTATTAATAACACAGTATTAAATAGAAGAATCAGTAAAATAATATATATAGTCTTCAAAACGTTTTATCTATTAGGTTTTCAAGTATGAAATGGAACAAATTTCAATTCAATTATGTGCATTTTTTGCTCCACTTCATATTTGACAGCCTAATATATAAAATAATTGTACATATTTAAAGTGAATTCATAAATTTTCAAATTTCAGTTCTTCGTCGAGGGTTATATATGTTATTAGAATATTAACTTTCTATAAATTTATGTAATTGAATTTTTATTATAATTTTTTTATTTATCTTTTTCCTTAATTTGTTAAAACTCTCAACTATCGATTTAGTTATCAATGTCACGACTCTAATAAAGAGAGAATTGTGGACAATTGTTTTGTAAATATAAAGTATATTATAGATATATTAAAAAAGAAATGAAATATATATCATAAAATTGTAGGAATATCAAATTTCTTGAGGCTTTCATAAATAATTATGAAAACATATTATCACAAGTAAAAAAAGAAATAAATTATTATATAAGGGTTATTTTAGCTTATAAAATGCTTTCACAGTTTGAATGGAAAATTCTACTTCCTCTATGTATATATAAACAAATAAATAAATAAAAATATATATTAATATAAATATATATATATATATTTATTTATTTATTTATTTATACTATATATACATACAGTTCCATTTATAAAAATACAATGGTCACTTTGAAATCTCGGAGATACGTCCAATTAGGCAAGATTTAAAACCATCACAAGATTTCTCTTGGGAAATAAAATAAGTTCTTTTTAGAATAATTTTGTTGAGGTGATAATTGTATGTAAAACTTTATATGGAACATCCTGTATATATACATGTGTGTATTTGTAGGTATATGTGGTGTGTATACATATGATGGACATACGTATAAATGTATATATATACGTATGTATACTCACTCATATACGTGTTTATTTTATCACTCTGTAAACCCTGTAATATTATAACAAAATTACTGAAATAAATATCACATCTCTGTACCATTTGTAAGATGCTTTTTATAAATAAAACATTCTCTTAACATATCAGATGGACGCATTTGAAATAAATTATATGACGGATGAAAAACACGAAAGGATCTTATAGGAGATGAAATGAGTTGTTCCCAGAAATTAGGATTGATATTTGGTACATTAGTAGTGTACCTTTATGGTGTTCGCACAATTAAAATACGAAGAAATAATTCTTCACTAATTTGCAGAAAATATCTTTTAAAGTTTTCTTGTTATGTCGATAACTTAATAAGTTCAACTAATTATCATGTAGCCCAGTTGTTTAGGGAGTAGCATACTCGCTAACCAACTTTTAATGAGTGAAAACCCTAAAGATATACTACTAATATATAAAGTCTCATCCTGAGCTTCAGAGAACAAGTCGTTAAGTATTTTTGTTAGTAAATACAATGACATAAATGAATACCTCGTTAATATTATTTATTTGTAAAGGATATCCACATAATAGTGAAATTAAAAAGATATGCAGTTTCTCACTTTTACACAGAAAATTATTTTTCATAAACAATTGTATATTTAACGCATATAATATAAAAAATATTATAATTCTCACAAACTTAAATGTTAGAATGATGGTAGAATTTTTATGGCATAAAAAATATCTTCTTAACAACAACTTTGGTATTTTTTAAATACTTTTATAAAGAAAAAAAAGAAAAAAACCGATTATCGTTTTATATCTTTATAATAATAACTAACATTAATATATCACAATTTCAATATTATTACAAGAGAAATAAGTCTTCAATCACTTTAAATGTATATGGAAAAAAATCAACAAATAAATTCAAATTAAAAGTATCAGAGAATATAATATTCAAAACAAAAAAAATACAATGTAAACTATTATTAATGATGATGATGATTGATGATAATGATGATGATATGTTAGGGTTTTTTTCTCCATAGTATCATGTATTTTCTACTACCCATTCATCATTATCAACATTTCTATTTGCATAATGTACATCAACGATGTTTTCTAAATTATTACTGTCTTCGTCGCTGTCAGTATCATACATTATTTCATTATCATAATCAATATGGTTCGTATCGTTACTTGATACTTCATCGTTATTTTGATCGCTGTCTCCTATCGAAGAATTTCTATCAAAACCTTCATCGTGATCTATTTCCAAATATTCTGCATCTCCTAAATATACACATAACGTACGTAAACCGTAAAAAATATCTTATCGTGCGTTAACGATTATCTAAAAACAAATATTTTATTATTTACCTTCTATAAAATCAAAGGGAATTAATTCTCTATGATCTCTTAAAATATGTCCGTCAATATCTATTGGATTAGCCATTTCTAATATCCTCAATAACCATACAGGAAAGCCATTTTCAACAACATAAATGTCATTTTCATTCTCAAGATCGTTCTCCAAAACATTAATGAATGGTTGTAAATCTTCGATATCGTTATCAGCCGCAGCCATAATATTATTACCTTCGCCATCCCTATTATTATTAGCAAGATCACCATTTTCTATTATTACTGGTTCTGGATATACAAACTGTGGTGCTTCTGCTACACTTGGTGATTCTGAATCAGGTATTTGATCCTGTGATATACTAGAAAGATCATATTCTGGTGTCATGTCTTGTGCTGATACAGTGTTTGGATAACCAGAATCCATAATTTCTGGAGACCAACTATTCGGGGGTGTCTCTAAAGGGTCTGGAGAATTAGGCTTTATTTCTACAATGTTACTTGAACATTTTATACCCTTTGCAACAGTATTTATTAAGGATGTTTCAGATTGAATACTATTTATATTTTCTGTTTCTTCAGATTGTAATATAAGATCGTTATTTTCTTTGGCACATGATGGGATGCAAATAGATTTTTCTTTATCAGACTTATCATTATTCGGAAGGGATGTAAATTCAAAAGATTTAAGCGCACTCTCTTTAAATAATGGATCTGTAGTACTTTGGTATGAAGTTGAAATTGATGAATATTTTTTCTCTGAAAATAACTTTCTTTTATTTTCATTTATGTTATCGACAACCTTTATACTTGATTCCTGTGCTATAATCGCATGATCTCTCTCTGAAGTTAATATTTTGTTATTCAAGTTACTCATTTCGTTTGAAATATCGTTGTTCAAAGTAATTTTATCTGAAGATATATTTTCTACATCATCCTTTTTTGACAAAACCATAAATTCGTTTTTAGTCGTATCGCATTTTGTTGTATTATTATAATTGTCGTTCGTAGATATATTCGATGCAGTCGATACATCAGTATTATTAATATCTTTTGAAGAAGTTTCGCAAATACTTACTAACTCGTTAGAAATTATCCGTTTATTGACCAATCTTGGAGTTTTTGTTATATTACTGCTGCTTACATTTTCAGACTCTGACGATTCGCGTCTAAAATTTCTTTCTTTTGTTTTTGTAACAATTCGCGGTGAACTCGTGTATTGCGGTTGATTTATATTTAATGCAGATGCACAATCTTCAAGAACTAAGTGTTCTTCACAATCAATATTGTTTGTCTCAATATTTACTTGCTTATGTTCTGTATCATTTTCTTCGTAACGTTTATCAACTTTATTTTGTAAATAATCCATGCATTTTAATACTTTTTCATTCAAAGATGTATTAAAATCTGTGGAATTGGAAGCAGTTGGATTTTCCAAATCAACTAATTCATCTTTCAATACGTCTGTTGAATGAAAAGTGTTATTCAGCAATGACGAACATGACATATTTTTATTTATAACTTTACCATCGCGATAGGAACTGTTTAATTGATCCAAATGAACTAATAATGGTTGAGGTGATATTGAAGTAGATAATGCCGATATAGAATTATTGTAATCTACTGTGTTATATACTTTTCCAGAAGATTCTGCATACGCATTATTGTCATTGTGTGCATTTAAATAACTGGCTGTATTACTATCAGAGTTTGTCTTAAAAAATGATGCACCAGAGAATTCATTAAAATTGTCTACACCAGAAGAATTATTAATATTTGATAATTCATGTTCACCATCATACAAATAAGTATTACTATCTTGCATGATAGAATTATTCTGAGGTATAACAAAACTTAGTTCTTCATCCCAGTTTTCAGAAGGCCAAGAGTTATTTAAGTCCCCTAAATTGTTATATACATTATCATCCTCGAATGTTTCAAATTCTTTATACGATCTATTGTCATCTGATAAATCATCTTCGATGGTTTTTGATTCTTCTGCCATAAATACAACGGGACCTTCTTCACGATCAACTATGGACCATCCACCTTCTTCTAAGATCGTTTTCAAATATTCCATTGTAATATTAAAATCTTTTAATAACGAGAATAAAATTTTAAGCGATAATTCTCCTTTAAAATTATAGATATTTGCAGTTCTGCTTATATGATAACTGGCCTCATCCAAAATTTTTTGTTCATCCGAACGATCGTCAATTTTAAATGGATAATCTTCCGAAATTACGAGTTTAAATAAATTATCAACGCCTAATAATTCTGAATCATTTTTTTCGGTATTACGATGAAAAATAGCCATTTGAGTAGAAGTACCTAAATGTTCTGTATCTTTTGGCCCATTACCAACACCATCAAATGTTACTTCATAATCTGAATATCTTAAAACAATGTTATGTGCCCTACAAAACAAATATAATTTTTTGAAGGTATAAGAAAAGCAAACTAATTATTATTAACACGTTTATAAATATATACGCGTTTATATATATATATATATATATAACTACGTTATAGGTAATTAGAAAATGTAAAAAGTTTACCAATCTTGAAATTGTTCTCTAGTCCATTCAAACTTATGATCATAATGTCTAAATCCAGATATGTTAAATAATACATTAAATTCTGCATTTGGCGTGGTCATAATTGCTAATTTAGGTTTGATGTAACCAAAGATGTTATATACTAAATCTGTTAATGTATCAGGATACAAATGTTCGATCCTACAAAATTTCGGTTACTATATTTTAATACACACGAATAGATTTAAGAAATAATTATTACTGATGATAACGCACAATTCTATACAGATGACAGCATCAGTATTTTCCAGTTTTCTGTCATTGTTTGTAACACTTCCCTCATAAACATGAGCTACAAAAGGTTTACTTCGACGATGTACAAAATCACAAATTAACGGCTTGACTTTGAATTTGTTAGCTTCAAGAACAGATCTATCAATGTCTACGCATAATATTTCTTCTAATTCAGTAATACTTTTGAGATGAACAAAAAACATAAGCTCAGCACAGCCAAAATCTACAACCTATAATAATGCGATAAACTTCATAAAATTAACAAATATCTTTCCAAAATAAAAATAGAGGAACACTATTTTAAAGAAATTAAAATATCTATATGATTCACAATTAATAATATAAAATAAATAAAATGAATAACTATGAAAAAGCGTATAATTGATATATCGGACCTTTCGTATCTTGTTTTTGTATTTATCACTATAAAGTATTCCGATTATTTTATTATATCTTTGGATATATACTGGTGGGCGAAATTTTACTTTTGGTGGTGTATAATCTTCAAGTTCTTCAAGATCCTTCATGGAACATACCAGTGGTAAAGTGTGCGGCATTTTCACATTCTCTTTTTTATGGCTGCAATAACTATCATATACATATTTTCCAAAAAAATAAAATACATGAAATAAAACTAAAAACATAATTAATTATGTACAGTTAATAATGTCTAAGAATTTCAACGAATACATTTAAACTATTGAACTGTTATAACGAACGGTATTAACCATGATCAGATTTTATGTTTTATGTTTGACTAACAAGCGCCATCTATTTTATTCGTATTTAGCGCCATCTGCTTCACCAATACGAAGCTCTGTCTTATTAATTGCACGATCATTGTTATTTGATTGGTTGATTCTATAATTTGATCGATTATTATTTCGATTAATAATAACATCGATTGGAGTTCGATCAATTAATATTCATTACCTTTTTTCCCCCATTATCGATTTTCAAATTTAAATACACTTACGGTTTAATAAAGAAGTTGAAAACCTATAGTTTATTTAAAGTAATCTAATTTTCCAAATCTTTCAATAAATTCATTGTACTTCATTATTATTATTATTAGTAAATTTTTTTTACATTTATCTTTAATAACATTAAATAAGATTTCGATAATAACGGTACACCTGTGCGAGCGCGCGCTTTTTCTTTTTTAATAGCTAATAGTCAGCAGGAACATATAAAACTCAAATTTACATTATTAAAAATTTGAAGAATATGTTTATATACATAACATCGAAAGAGATATTAATATGTTAAATTAATAATACATTCATAATTATTTACAAGCGGATAGTTTAATTATCGTATAATTATTTTTCTTTAAAGCGCAGATTGTCAGAAGTTCTTTTTTTTTGTACCCTTATTTTGAAAAATACATAATTTATGAAACGTACACCAAATATGGCGATAAACTTGAAAGATTTTTAATACATATAATTTTATATATAATTTTAAATATTATTTAATATCTTTTTTTTTCTTTTTTTAATAAAATTGACGTAAGATATTAATTTTACAGACTGATAGAATTATTTACTTATTAATGGAAACAATAAAAGTGTCATCAAAGATATACGTACGATGTGATACAAAATTAATTATGTCATAGATATATTTAGAATTTGATATTTCGAAATGTAAGTGGAAATATTGTTATATATATATATATATCGTAATGTGGTATCATTCATTTTTATATGTATATAAAGTTAAAATTATATTTATCAATACAAATTGTATATTTTTTAGAATGATATAATAAAAGCTCATATCGCTTATCTTATAAGTAAGCCTATTTTAGGAAAGTGAAGGCCCTTTGATTAAACGTTTTTCTTTTTAGTTTAATTGATTGCACAGAGTAATATTTTTAATTGACAAAGGTGATTGATTTACGGTCATAATAATAATAATAATAATAATAATAATTTTGTAATATTATATATATATATATTCAAAACGTATATTTAAGTGCGATTCATTTGGTAGCTACGGGGGAAGAAAAATGTATATTTTACATTTTCAAATATAATATTTTCAACAGCGAAATTGACAAATGAATTTTTTTTGGAAAAAAAAGAAAAAACTAAAGAAACAAAAATAAGCTCGAGTTTATTATTGCGACAAGTTATAAGATCGACGATAAAAAAGATAAGATGGCGCATTTTTAGGATACGCCTTTAATTGATTATAGGAACTGATTAGGAAAGCAGGAAAAGAGGGAGGGAAGTTAGTCGTTAAAAATTTTATACACCATAATGATCGTTCTTTTTTTTTTTATCAAGAATTTGAACTTTCATTAGTTAAATAATAAAGTTTTTTTTTTCTTTTCTTCGCATATATAATAATATATAAGACACTCCGGCACGCACGCGACGGTCATGTCTATATTCATATCACATATATATATATTTGTTAAGCGGTCCTTCCCTCTCATCAATTTTATCGGCATAATCATGCACGATATCATTATTATACTAGAGTAAATATCACATGGAAGGATGAAATTTCGATTTAATGTTGACTTTTAGCGTGGTGCTTAAAGGAGGAAAAAGTTTTAATCAATTTCGTAGGAGACCGCGACCCTCTTCTATCGACGTTATCATCCCCCATCCATCGTTCTCGTCGACGTTTTTAATAATTTATAAAATTTTTTCACAAAAATAATTTAAATATACTTTCGTTTAACAAGTTCAAGCGTAGGATTGATCTAAAGATATAGCTATTTTGTTTCCTTTCTCTACCCAATTTCTTAGTCGTCCTCTAAGTTCCTCCAAACTCTTAGATTTAGCCTTATTTATTCTCTTATATTTTACGTCTTTCGGTTTTGTCACCGATCTGTGATTACTCATTACTCTATTATACGTCACCTGAAAAGAACCAAAAAAAAACAGATTTATAGTAATCCCAGTGAAGTATGAATAATTATTAAAGAAATATATGTCACTTATCGAAAATGATCTCAAAGATCGTCGTTCTCGATCGTCGTTCACCTGAGCTTGTTGACTTTCGTCTCTTGGTCTTTCACTTTCCAGAGTATCACCTTCTTGTGCTAATCTTTCAAAGCTACCATAAAGCTCCTGTAATCTGCCTTTCCCATTACCCAAATTTTTCGTCCGCCTTTCATCGCATTCGTAATTATCTGTAGATTCAGATGGTTCCTGGTTACTTTCACTGTCGCCATCTTCTTCCACCGAATACACGGTTTCTAGTATCTCTGGCCTACGAAGGAAACCATTGCATCTTCGCATTGACGAATACTTGCTCGATGGTTCGACTGCATCGGATACCGATCGTATAACCGTTACATCTGTGATGTTTGAACGAAATCTAAAAGAAACGAAGCAAAATAGAGGATATACTTTTGAACGATTTGAAGCTATAATATAATCCAATTATTTGGTATAAATAAATAAAATAATATATTAATCTTTACTAATTTAATATTTTCTTTAATAAATAACTTTTAATTTATTAATCGAATAAGATTTGAACAATTTTCTACATTTCTATAATAGAACCGGTTGCTCGTTTATTCATATATCCAAAGTACACCGTATTGACTGCAGTTATTCTAACTGCGTTAGACTTTGGATTACGAGCTGATTGGGTAAACAATACAAAATTGTCTTATCTCTAATAACTACTTAGATATTGAGACGTCAACGAAATATCATCAAAATAAAAAGTTATCGTAGTTTGAAAAACAAATAAAAATAAAAATACGGAGAAAATGTTTACCTCGGTGGTGCCGGATCATCAGCGGCCTCTTCGAGTACAACAGCACTATCGCTGTCTCCCAGACTATCCAGTCTATCAAGGGCATCGTATGGCGGTGAATCTCTCGTACCTGTACCACTCCTTTCCGCTAATCTGCTTTGCAATTGCCGTATTACTCTTTGTTGCCTGAGTATAATTGATTCCCGTTGAACAAGGCTTGCCTCGATTTCCTTCTGTTTCCGACACAGTCGAGATTCGAAGAGGAATAGTTGCGAAGACAACGTGCATAGTTGTTCAGCCTTTTCTCTTGTTAATCGTGCCACCAGTTCTTCCTGAAAAAAGAAACGTTTGAATATAGTATTTAACAAATAAGTATTGTCATTACTATGAAGTAAAGTCAAATAACACTTTTCCATAATTTTTTACAAGTTACGTTGTGTATATAAATTATATATTTTTTTTGCTAATTTCTGGAAGACTGGTCATTTGATCAGCTGTTGATAGAAATAGGTTTACGTGAAAAATTGGATAAAAATGATTCGTTGTCAAACCTTACCTGTAATTTTAGTGTCCTCCGCCAAGCAAGCATTTGATGTGCTTGTGCCCTTTGTTTCGCTCTAAGCGCTGCTATGACTGATTTCGCTTCTTCCAATGATGTCACTTCCACGTCATTTCCGTCCTTTACTACGTCCTCTGAAAAATCGTTTACCCTATCTTCCGTTACCGTCACCAACGGGTAGCAGCTGTCCATCGATGTTTCGTCAAAACTGCTACTGCAAAAGAAAATGCAAAGGTTGTCAGTCTCGTTCTATCGTTTCATTCGAGATACAAAATTGGATTTACCTTTCAAACGAATCATTTTTTTCATCGGAACAATTTTTTTTTTCTTTTATACAAACATGTTTAGCTTAAAATATAATAGCGTTGTTAATAATAAAAAAAGAAAAAAAAAGAAATAGGACGATATTATTTGATAGGAATGCAACGAAGAGGATCAATCAATTCCAGGTCTTTGAACTATTTGGAATTTGAGCTATTTGGATGTAGGGCTTTTGATCTAACGCTTTACATTTTCACAATTAAATATAAAAGTAAATGGAGAATAATTTCAATGAAAATATTTCGGAATTCGGCTAAAAAATACTCGACAGAAATACCGTATCGTTGGAAAATATTCAGTTACGAATAAAATAATAATAATAATTATTGCTTAATTTGTATTTAACTATTTATATAATTAAATAATTAAATAATTATTATTTGTTTGTTGAGTATTCAGCCACACACCAGGTATAAGTATTAATAAAATACTATATCATATAGATTACAAGAAAATCACAAATAGATCTGTATTTTAAAATTTATTATTTATAATTGAACATGATATTATTTTTTATTTATAATTAATATAAATAGAGTCACATTTTTGTGTTATTGAAACAGGACAAACTTACCACCGCTCTATTGGGCTCTTAGCAGAATCGAAAAAATCCATCCAGGGGCAAATGATGTTGTCGGAGTGTCGTGACAGTTTCGATGTGAAAAAAACTGTTTAAAAGACTCAATCAAAAGTCTTTGAGTTCGTTACCTAAAAAAGTGTACAAATTGATTACTTTTCGGTTATATTGAAATTATAGAAATTTCTTATTTCAAACATTAGTTAATATTTGTAATATACCTCTCTACTTATCTTTATTACCTTATGTATTATCCTATATACTTACCTTGCTACATTGATCAATTTTGATATTAATATATCTCGCTTGATTAATTAATTATTTTTTTCTAAACTGCAATATCTAATTTTAGAAATTATATGAAAGTTATTCAGGAATCAGTCAGGGATAACTAAACGTTGGTATAGTTTCGAAAAGAGACTTTTCAATGAACGTAAATGTCGAATAGGAAGTGTGTAAAAATAGGAACAAATTAGAACGAGGATGTAAGCAATTAAGTAAGACTGCAAGTAAATAACTGCTAGAACGTTGATTGAACTTATATTACAAATACGATAATAAACAGTTCTATCAACGAACTCATCCATCTAAAACAGATACGATAAGATAAATTACATTCTCTTTTAATAAATATATATATATAATAAATATATCTGTTAAGTTTACAATTATAAATGAGAATGACGTATCTTCGTTACTTTTCGTTATATTTCGGGAACGTTGCTAATCGTAGTCAACAAAAACAAAAATTACATTTAAACCAATGAAATTTGTAGTTGGTATTAACGAAGAGAACCCTACGAATAGTATTTTCTTACAATCTTCTTCTTCGATCTCTCTCTCTTTCTATGTCCTATGTATATATATATATATACAGCAGAGCTTCTTGGATACTAGAAGGTGTAAAAAAAGAGTAGGACCGTGTATAGATCATGCACGTATGAGGTAGATTGCGGGGTGCTGGCCAATCATGAAATCAGGTACACGTGCAGTACCAGACGGTATGCACCGTAGGATACGTCTTATTATAGAACCCATGGGATTCCACTTTGCGTTTAAGAAGAAGGTATCGGCCATTCTTTCTTTATCTTTTTCGAACTAGTGCAAGTGAAAGAGATAGATAAACCGATAGATGGATAGAGAGATAGAAAGATAAAGAGATAGATAGAGAGAGAGAGAGAGAAGGAGCGAATGAGCAAACATGGAAAGAACGAAAAAACAATCTTTCTATGGTCGAGCAAAGAGATTCTTGGGAGGAAGAATATTGTAGAGGTGTGTCTACCGATCCAACAGGTCAACATTGTTACCTTTATTATTGGTACAGAACCCTGAATGCAACCTTCCTTCATATTTCTTTTTTCATCCTTTTATTTCACCTTTTTTTTTGTTCTTTTCATTTTTATCACCATCGAGGATTATTTGGTGATCAATTCTATCGAAGAGAAAGAAAATGTATAATAATAATATTTAAAATTATTAAAAAAGAGGAGTTTATCGCGTAAGTTGTTAAACTGTTTAGCGAAGTGGAAGATATTCATTTAAATAATACCAGTAAATTATTAACTAATGAAGATATATTAAATATTGTAACTGTAGGGTATTAAATTTAAACTCTCCAGTCTTCGGTTCAGTTTATATATCCCCCCATTATATATATATATAGTAATATATATAATATATCTCCACGCGCGGTACGGTGGAAGAAGCAAAATACGATAAATTTTCGTTCTTTGCTGAGCACGCGTAAACACGAGCCAATAATATTCTCTTATTTACTACGAAACCGATACGCGATGATATACACCACCAACCAGAGGTGCAATATCTCAGCAAAAAGCTGCGAAATGATGTATCCCGAGCATAGCGCAATCAATTACTTTCCATTGAGATGCACAGTATGTGTATTAAACGGAAGAAAAAGGTACAACATATACAATATATATATATATATATATATATATATATA
>JACGTP010000007.1:2468202-2549280 GCA_023678845.1 Mischocyttarus mexicanus | reverse complement strand
ATATATATAATTAAGAGTATATTTTATAATTGTATTTTCTTTTTTTGTATCATTGAATTTAATCCTGTAGAATAAATAGATATAAATAATATATATGAATATTTGATTTAATACACGAAATCAAATGTCATATCAAATTGTATTTTATCAGAATAATATTGTTTCGAATAACAATATATTATATGTATATTATACAAAAAATATTCAATTAATCGACTAATAGAAGGTTTACGTTAAAATTGCATATTGATCATTGACACAAACTGATATTTAATCATATTTATCGATCATCTCTCTATTTAAAATATTAACAAGTTTTTATATTAATCCATTTCTTTTACGTATTGATATATCTTATAATAAATACTGACCTTTATCTAAAATATCGATTAGAAATGTTTAAAAATACTGATCGAATAAATAACTAATATGATATATAAGATTTATTTCTTATAGTGTATTCTCAAAGAAGATTTAAGTATTCTTTAAAATACAAGAATATATCTCAACAAATTATATCATTTTTAACAAATGACACTCTAACAATAAGATTTTAACTCTTGTTACTTTTAAATAGAATAATAAATAGATGCACACTGAACATAGATTAAAAAAATATTAAGACGAAAAGCGAGAAATTCAATTGGATTTCTTTGCATAATTAATAGTAACACTGTATTCTTTGAAAAAAAAAAAATGAAAAAAACTCGATACCAAGTCCCTTTTCTCTTCTTCCATCTCTTCTTTCTTAAGCTCTTCTTCATCCTTTTCCTTATCTTCTCAGCTTCTTCTCTTTTCTCAGTTTCTTCTTCTTCTTCTTCTATTTTCTTTTTTCTTCTTGGATAGTACTACATCGGCATTAGAGGCAGAACACGTTCTCGGAGAGTTGGTATTTGGCGAGGAAAAGGTGAACGTATGGCGGTGCCGCGCGTTCTTTCTGTACAACCAAGCGCACGACATACTATATACATATACATATATATGTATGTATGTGTGTATGTATATGCACACGATATCTATGCACTTAAATATATACGTACGCAAGTAGATAGACAATAATTATTTGGACAAAGCGTGTAAATTCAAGTTATTTAGTGCATTAGTGTTTTAATAGTTGATATACATACATATATAGATACACATATATGTACCATATCGTAATATAATATATATATATGTGTGTATGTGTATATTATATGTATGTACAATGATGGAACGATCGTTATGAGGCGTAGGCATCGTGTATATACATATATATATATATATTTTTTTTTTTTATTACATTTCATAGCAACTGCCAATCGCGACTCGTTGTACGTCATCTTCCTCTCTCTTATTCTATTTTTCTATGCTCTTCGTTTCACTAAAACCACCTCTCATTCTGATGTTCGATCGCGGTGCTATTTGCAGAACTCACTTTCTTCATCCGGTACCCTACGTATATGTATATACAATACATATACACACATATATATATATATAGATATTATATTTTTATTTATATATGTATATGTGTATATATGTAGGTACTTGGTACGAGTATGCAGTGTCCTTTCTTCTTCCTTCTCTCGTCCTGACATAACTCACCGATGGTTCGCCATTACCGTAACTTACCGCTCGGCTATCCTCCTTTTTATTTTTTTTCTTTTTTTACTATTCCCGACTCGTCCTCGAAGAAGCTTTTGATGCTTCCAACTTTCTAACTCGTATTGGCTGTACATTTTTTCTTCCATCTCCTTCTTTTTTTTTCTTTTCTTTTTATTATTCTTCTTTCTTCTTTACTATATTCAACACTTTTACTTTCATGGAATCTGGTTCAAGAGTATTCGATAATGCAAGGTCAGTTTTGCAATCAAATGTGAATAAATTAAAACAAAATATTATATACCCTATTTTTCTCACTCAAAAAATATATATAATATTAGAAAGTTGCGCAGAAATGTATCAGAAAATTTTCCCACGTATTTGCCTTTTGCAATTAACGATTTTCGTTAAAGTATAAATAATATTAATGTATTTATTCTTACCACGCATATATGTATATGTCCTGTATACAATAATTATTTCTTCCACTCATTCTTTATTCCTTTAAAGAACGAAAGGTATGCACCGAATATTTCAAGAATGCAACGACGCGTTAAGTTTTGTAACTCCATTAATTTTTCCCTATACGAATACACGTATAAATCCACTAGAAGATCTTGATTTCATAGGATCGTATGTACTCGTGTGACGAGTAAACATAAATCGGCAATGAAATGCGAGAATACGCGGATGAGCAAAGGAAGAAAGGAAGGAAGAAAGGATAACCCACAATGAAAAAAACAAACAAAGATTAAAGAAATAGCGTCAGATTATAATCCACGGATATTTAAATTGTAGATGCGAATTTCCTATTCGCAAAAATCCTTTTCACGATCGGGATAGGAACAAAGGATATAATACGACGTCTGTCTTTCGGAAGAATCCTTTCTCCAGCACTTTTTTTTGACCTATTACTTTCTCCCTCACCTCCTTCTTCCTTCCCCTTACCCCTCCTCATTTTATTTTTCTCTCGAGATACGATCAATTTCAAAAATGGGATTATTCCAAAAATAAATGTTTTCCGGTCATGATATCCTAGTTACAATTAAAAACGCGACGTAAAGTATGAGAGAAAAAGAGAGCGAAAGAGAGAGAAAGAAACCCAGTGGAGAAAGAGAGAGGATGAGAGCAGATGGGAGGGGGGAGGATCACAGGCAGCACCGGTAGTACGCTCGACCCAGATTAAATTCACAAACTCATTCGACGTAACACAACGCGTTATCCTTTGTCCGTGAAATCGTGATATGTAAAAGTTGTCACACGCAATTTCCACACACGTGTGATTGAATTTTGTATGTTAGATTATTTATCGAATATCGGTCATACTCGTATCGAAACTGATCCAAAATCGAGAACACTGAACTGTTATTTATTAATTATTAACAACACTTATATTAAATGACTTTTGTTCACGAGATTTCTCATTGTTAATTTCTTTCTGCTTTGAAAATACGAGATATATTTGTAACTATATTTTTTTCTTTTTTGCTACTGTACTTTTGTATAAAAAAAGAAGAACTTACTTTTGAAAAATATATCCTACGTAAATTTGTAGAAAAATGTATTTCAACGAGCTATCCTTTTATATAAAATATACGAAAAAGGAGTTAATATAATTTCACTGCTATAATATATTTCTTATTCGTTTTTAAAACGATGAAAATAAAAACATCGTCGGTTCGTTGAAGTAATAATCTTATGGGAAATAACATGCGGTCACGTTTGAGTGTTGAATTTATTAGATAATAAAGAAAAAAAGGGAAAGAAGTAGAATGGAAACGAAGAGAAATAGAAAAGGAAATAAAACGAGATGTAGGATTTGAATCAAATATATACGCGCAGTTGATATTGGTATATATAATAATAATAATAAATTTGGAAAAATGCATTATTAGGTAGTCAAGTATGAAATGGAGCAAAAAATGCATATAATTGAATTAGATTTTTGTTTCATTTCATACTAGACAGTCTAATATTTTTCTAAAATAGTTGATTATCTTACAGTGGCATTAATTTTTATTTTATTTTTACATGCGACCGTGAAGAAGGATTGTTGGTTAGTTATTTTCTATTTTTGGTTTATACTTAAGTAAATACATTGTGGTGGATTTGAAGGAGTCGTTAGAACAAAGCATTGTAGTATGCTAAACGAAACCTGAAAACTACGACGGTAGCGCGGTTGGTAGCAGCCACTCTCGGCTCAGCTTTCGAGTGCGATCGATCGATGCACCGACATTTCACCTGTCTAAAGCCCATACCACCCCCGCCTCTTCCTCTTCCTCTTCCTCACTAACTCTCTTTCCTTCCCCGAACTTCGTCTCGTCTTCGAAAGAAGGAAGGATGGTTTGTGTAGCTCTCTCTAACAAAACAAAAAGACTCCAACTAATCTCCGAGAATACGTTTTATCGGTTTTTTTTTTTACCTCTCGGTTTTTTTTTTTATATCTTTTTTTATATATATTTTTTATTTTTTTTTATACCGTTAACGAGATACTGCGGCTTGTTCCGCAATTTAAATAAATCGCTTTGTTGATATTTACCATCTCTACCCAATCATTCATTCCTTTTTGTTTCGTCAAAGGAGAGAAAGATTTTTTTAGACTTTTTATATTCTTTTACTTTTTTAAATGATCATTATGTTAGCTATTATAAACGAGCTTCGAATTACTTATCGTTCTTTTGCGATTATTTACTGTTTCCGCGAGCGGTATTAAAACGAGATAAGAGAATAAGGAAATAAATGGTATATGTGTGTGTGTGTGTGTGTGTTTGTGACGATAAAATTGTTCGCGTGAGGGCTAAATACACTGAACGTACGATTATGTTTACGGCCATGTCCAGATCGCAAACGACGGTCAATGAGTCACTCTCACCTTTGTAAAAGAAGCCGTTAATAAGAAAATCACGTAGAGTACGAGTCTCGAATTGTTGACATCGAAAAAAAAAAAAAAAAAAAGAAAAATTCTTTCCCACCTATCAAAATGTTATACATCAATTTTAATTTATATATATATATGTTTACGTAAAATAACACCGTCAAATATGAAAAATTATGTTAAATGCTTCATTAAAATATCTTGGAACATAAAAGGAAAAATATTATCTTCGTAGATACCTGTTGTTTATTATGATAATAAAAAGAAATATAAATGAAGTGGAAAATGTATTTTAAAATATTCTTCCTTGCATAAAAGACCCGTCCAAAGAAATTAAGTTGACATTATTATTTAAAGTTAAAGTCATTTAGTTTTCTCGTTCGCTTAATTATGATAATCATCGGCAAATTAAGTAGCCCCGGAATATTCGTTATGCTCTTTTGCAGCATTTAATACATCAAGCTCACTTTTTATTAATGCAAAGAATACACATTCTCATTTCATTCGCATAACATTGCCATTTGTTTTAATAGCTTTACGGATTAGCTGTAAATATAATAATCCTTTTTGAAGTAATATTACGTGATCTCGTATTCCGTTACACAACGTGTTACAAATATTGGATTGGTAGAAAAAAAAAATATGTTAGATTTTTGACCACAATTCAATGGGAAAATCCAACTCAATATATATTTCAACTTAGAAATGGAAATAATTTTCCATCAGATCGATTGAAATTTAAGAATGAAATGCAAAAAGGAAGAAATTTCGAGTTAGGTGTATCGGATATTTATTTATCGTTGTAATGCATGTAAACAACACTGGTAAGTAAAGAACAAGTTTGGAATTTGTTGCCTGAACGGTTGTGTGTGCACTCGATACGGTCTAATTAAGTTTTCATCGATTAAACGTTGTAATTGTGTTCATGTAAATCGTTGTTATTAAGCTTTTTCGATAATTCACGTATCAATCTGTAAACACCTGACAAAATGTGAGAAATGTTGAAACTGTTACGATATCTTTGATTATCGCGTGCTTCATCGAGATTCTCTTTCGCGGATGAAGAAAGAAAGAAACGAAAAGAAAAGAGAAGAACAATTCTTCTTTCCCAGATCTTTCGTAAAGTTGTAAGATAGTAGCAGAAAAGAAGATTCCACAATGAGCTCGAGTGATCTACGAGTTAATTAGGACCGACCGCTTAATTGAGCGTTTCGGTCGCTTCGTTAGTGGAAAAATAGTTGATAGAAAGGCGCCATAAAAGAGAGTGAGAAATAGAAATAGAGAAAGAAGTATAGAGAGAGAGAGAGAGAGAGAGAGAGAGAGAGAGATAAAGAGAGAGAAGAAAAAAAAAGTAGTACTGCTGGCACAGAGAAAACTCTATTCCGCAATTTCCTCCGCCTTACGTGGGAAACGCATAATTGCGTGAAAGAGGTCGGTTCTTTTGATTCTGTGGTACTCGATATCATAGAAAATAAAATGATATGCTTGATAGTTTGACTTTAATGAAAATATTAAGAAAGTCTATGATTCTAAGAAGATTCTTAATCTCCTGCTTTCACGGCTCATCTTTCACTTTTATATTAAAGAAAATCTCTTTTATATATATCGAAGAAATCATTGTTCCTATTTACGAACAATTTCATGATACTATATTATTAATCATTTATTTATCTTATTTTTAAACTTCAATTAAATTATTCACATTATTATTATTATTATTAAGA
The DNA here is from genome assembly GCA_023678845.1 of Mischocyttarus mexicanus. Taxonomy (NCBI): domain Eukaryota; kingdom Metazoa; phylum Arthropoda; class Insecta; order Hymenoptera; family Vespidae; genus Mischocyttarus; species Mischocyttarus mexicanus. The sequence continues at coordinate 2,543,097 of JACGTP010000007.1, read as the reverse complement.
TTATTTTGCTCATGAATTTTTATACACCGGACTTGGTTTCATTTCCATTTGTACATTTTTTACCCACCACATTTGGTACGATCATTTTTATTCCAACTCCCGAGTTATGTTTTTATTTTTGTTTCTTTTTTTAATTTTTTTTTTGAACTTTCTATTCCCTTTATTAGTCGGAGGCATACTTTCAAGGAGCCTTGGATAACGACCCTCTTTCGTATGCAAAGTCGCAAACCGTAACGCGTTCAGTCATTAAACGTTTCTAAAAGATAATCTCTCTCTCTCTCTCTCGTTCTGTCTTTTCATGGGTTATCCCCAATATCGTACGAAATATTTATTTAGAGTATGCGATTATTGTTGTTGTTAACGTTAACAATGTTTCTGTTGAAGAAATTTAACAGTTATTTACTGAAAAAGTCAAAGGTGGAAAAGTGTAAGAGGGTTGAATGCGAGGGATCAAGTAAAAAAGAGAAGGTACGAAAGAAATTAGCATTTCAATTAGTCCCGCAGGTGTTTCTGCAAGTGCATATATGCAACATTAGGATCAGTATTATTCCTTAACGTACGTAGAATACTCCTTCACCCCTTTGCAAGTTGTCATTTTTGAAAGGGAGAAAAAACTGGATGACGCGATATGAAAGGAAATTAAAGTTGAAGTTGAAGCTGAATATGGAAACATAATACATGCGGGTCCCCGACATCGGCCTAATCTTATTTCTCTATCCACCGATCGTACGTTATTATGGTTGCACGCGAGCTAACCTTACTTTTTAAAAGAAGGGTCGATAAGTCGTGCGTGGTATTTTTTTCATTTTTTTTTTCTATCTTTTTGTATAACAGCAGAACGTAATGGCGGTTTTCCCCACCCGTTAGAACAGAAAATAATACTGCATTACAGATCGTTGATCGAATAAAAACAATAAGAGGACTTTATCGTTTAATAGAATTTCAAGAAAATTGGATCAGTCGACGACCATCGTTGTTGGGTATTCGATCTTAATTAGGTTTAGTCGTCGTAGTCGTTGTAGTAGTCGTCGTAGTTGTCGGCAATGTCGTCAACGATAACGACAACGGTTTCAACCAAAGGGGGAGAACAATATTAGCATAATCAATGGCCATTCCAGACCCGGTATTTATAGTTTTCGCATAAATATCGATTGTTATTATGAACTTAACGAGAAAAACGAATCAAATCTCTTTTCTCGGAACGAGGTAAAGCCGTGTCAATGGCGAATAAACCTTGACGCAACCCTTAGAAGAAAAAAAAAAGAATCGTATTAATTTAATTAGTCTAACGACGGTTAAGAAAACTACTACCCTTTTCTTAATTTTCATTCAAACACTTATCGTATATTCCAGCTAAATAAATGTGGAATCCTTTCGATTTCTACTCGACAATGGTCGTTTTATTCAATTCGCAAGTACTTTTGATCATCGGTAAGGGTAAATAAATAAATGTTATTTTCTTCTAAAACGATAAATAAGTGGAAGAAGAGTCAAGAGAGAAAGGAAAGCTTTGAATATCATACGTTTGAGATCTCTTTAAATTGAAACCCTATCGATTACTCGAGTATCTCAAAAGACCGAACTACACGTAGCATGTGTTTGCTTTCACGGTTAGTAATTTCTCGATCTAATTTACATCCTGTTCGAGTATACAATGTTAATATTCGAACTAAGTAATCTTCCCTACGGTGCAACGGCTACTTGGACTTTTTCCAAATTCCACGATTATCTTTATTTTATACGATATAAGAAAGAAAAAAAAAACAGTTATGTTAGAGAAAGCCGTATTTACCTCAAAGCACTTGCTCGTATGGTCTTCATGGCTCTTGGTTTGGTCTTCTTCTTCTTCTTCTTCTTCTTCTTTTTCTTTTTCTTCTTCTCGTAAATACGAGGTCGTCTTTGAAAGGGAGGGCGGACTCTCCTTCTCTCTTCGACGATTCCGCCGCCACTGATCGATCTTTTCGAAACACACACACACACACGCGGAAAAAGAAAGGCGGAAAGCGTCGTCGTCCTCGTCTCTTTCACTCGGAACACTCACGGACTAACTACGAGACTGTGTATCACTTTCCTCGCTTTTAACTGCTAGATTGATTATCCTAAGCTAGGACGCGTAAACAGTTTTCGAGAACAAAACAAATTAAAAAACAAACAAACAAACAAGATAAACGTCTGATTTGAAAGCATGAGCGTTCGTGTAGTAGTCGTAGTAGTAGTAGTAGTAACACTGATGTAGTTGTTGGTTATTATTGTTCGATGTTATTTCAACGAATATCACAAGTATCGATTATTTATAATTTTTTGTTCTTCTTGTTGGAACAAAGAAATAAAATACAACTATCCCAAAGAAATCTTGTTAAAAATTATTATTATTATTATATGAAAAAACTTGATTAGTTATCGTAGTTTCACGTACCAATCCATTTTTCTAATTGCGGTCATTTCAAAAATAAGACGTTCCTCCTCTTCCTTTTTCAAAGTTTGCGCGAGACCCGACACTGACGGACTGACAATGAGAAAGCTTCATGAGCCCCTCTCAACACACACATACACACACACACACACACACACACACACACAACTCGAGGAAGTTTAGTTATGGCGAGAGAGGGACGCGACTCTCAAAGTGGCCGCGTAAACTTCCCTCCTTTCTCTCATTCGCGACTAACTCGCTAGCTCGCTTGCTCTTATGCCTTCTCTTCGGTTAGGCTTCTTTTTGTACTCCTACTCTCTCGTACTCTGGTGTGCTGTTCTCTGCCGTGTGCCGTTCTCGTTGTTACAAACGACTCTAAACGTCATACAAGACATCGTCGTCTCTCGGTCATTTTAACTCGCCCCGTTTCTTCTCAAAAAGAGCAAACACGACTGAAGACTCTCTTTGTCGCTAAGAAAAGAAGGGACCTTTTTTTTTTTTCTTTCTTTCTCTCTCTCTCTTTTTTATCTTATTTCCTACCCCTTTTTTTTTCTCTTTCTCTCTTCCCGTTTCCTTCCAACTCGTTTCTTTTTTCACTCTCGTTTGAAAATGTGAAAATAAACCACGTGACGAAGTAGAGTAGAATCCATGACGATGAGAAAGAGACCTTCAAGAAGAAATACTACTACTACTACTACTACTACTACTACTACTACTACTACTACTACTTTCTTTAATCGAACAAAAAACACCGCGACGAATATGAGAAACAATTTTTCCTTTTTTTATTATAAATATCTTCATGCACCTTTTCATTTAAACGATATACTTCAACAACAAAAACAAACACTTTATCTTATCATCGACGAATCTGAAGGGACCGTTTTGACAGTCCCATTGACAATATCCAAACTCTCATGAAAATACACGAACATCCCTGCTTTTTTTTTCAATTTTTAACAGAGAAAGATAGGATCAATAAGAAATAGGAGGAGAGAAAAAAAGGGGGTTTGTGTGTAAGACGATGAAAAGGAAGACGATGTTCTAAGAAGAATCATCAGTCAGCAGGTGCCCAGTTGACGGAAGGTCTTGTGTTGTCGGTAAAGGAGGGAAATAACACTCGCGATCCGTTCGAAGGTGAGGAAGGAAGGGAAAGGGTAGAGAGGAGGACTGGTTTTACGTGAAACCTCTCGACCCGACCAGCCGGACTGCTGCTACGTTGCAACCGCGTTATAGGCACGGGGGAAATCGAAGGGCGGGGGGGGATAGTGGGCGAAGGGGGCCAGCGAGGGGGAACGGGTTGAGAGGGGGCGGGGGTTCGAGACGGAACTGAGGGGGAGGACAAGAGGGAGGCACGAGGGGGAGGCACGAGGAGAGTATAGTGAGCGGACACAGGCAGCGTTAGGTCCCGTTCTTCGGAGAGAGGCTTACTCCATGGAGCGCGAGGAAGTACTGTTACTTGCAGAGAGAAAGGAGAGAGAGAGAGACAGAGAAAAAAAAAGAAAAAGAGAGAGAGAGAGAGAGAGAGAGAGAAAGAGAAAGAGAAAAAGAGAGAAACAAGGCCCGCGGCGTGGTGCACCGGCAAAACGCGCCAGATCCAGATCTGGCCGATCGTTCAGGTTCGATCAAAACGCGTTATAGCCTTCTTAGCTCAACAGCTCCTTCTACTTTCTTTTAGCTCATTCGCTGTCTATCGAACGACTTACTTGCCTTTTCCTTCCCTCTTAACTCCAACCCGGTGTCCTAGACCACAAGTATATATCTATTTGTATATATATGTGGTATGTCAGACGAGAAGTATCAGCCCACCTTTTTGTACCTTTTTTTTTTTACCGTAGTAAAGTTCCCCTACCTCCCCCACCCCCACCCATCCGCCCAGTTTTATCGAAGCTTTTTGTTTACGTTCGTTTAACACTATTCACAATTAAATGAGTGGTCCAGACGTTGCATCAATTAGGGGATGGGGGAGATACTGTTTTAGGTGAGTTAGCTTTTTTTAGGAAAATTTTCTTTTTTTTTTTCTGTTTTTCTATATTCGTTTCTGTTCCTGTTTTCACCCTTCTTTGGTTCCTTTCTCTCTATATCTCTTTTTCTCTCTCTCACTCTTTTTGTACGCAGAACGTCAAATCAAATGCATCGTTGTATGTGTGTTATTATTGCGGTAAGTCGTAGTCGTCGTCGTCGCGTTTTACAAAGTGAAACTGGCCTGGTTATTTTCTCATATATATATATATATATATATACATATATATATGTATATGTATATAAAAATTACCCCCACGAAAAATATCAAAACATCACAGAAAATCTCCGCTCCGTGGTTGCGGCTCGACTGAGCGGCAAACCGCCTGCTCCTCGCCGGTTCTGCGACGTACTCAGGTACGTACGAACGATTTCTTTCTCCCCCTCCTCTCCCTACTACGATTGTAATCTGATCAATCTGTTAAACTGTAATATTTATTTAATTTAATTTTTATCTTTTTGCGTTATTTGAAGTAATATACACGTATCTCGTCGTTTCGCGTAACAAAATTTGTAATAGATTTTTCCAAAGTAATTTGAGATTGAATGCAATTTAAATGTACGATTTTAAAGAAACAATCCTTCTTAATGGTTTGGTGAACTACTTCGATTTCTTATTCAGCGCGAAAGGGGATGCGCGCGAACGCTGAAAAACCGGAGCACGAGATACGTCGAGGAACAGACACATTCATTCGGTCCTGTTTACTTTCGTAACGGTAGGTACGGACACCGTCGATGACATTTTCCTTCTTCTTGCACGAGGTGTCCCGTAATTTAAACAATATTTCATGTTTTTTTTTTTTTTTTACATAGCGGTTATCATCTCCTTCGTTTAATAATTGGTCATAGAAAGAAATGTCTTCTTCGTCGTCATATTTTTAGAAATAGAGTTACAATCGGCAATAACGATTTTCATTTAATAGCTAGCCTTAATTTTCTTTTTAAAAATTAAATAAAGACATTTAAATTTGAAAGAAAATCTTAAACCGGCAACCCTGCATTCGAGTGTATATACATACATACATACATACATATGTATGTATATTCGTCCAATATATAGCTATGTATTCGCGCATGTATGTGGCTAGAAACGCGAACACATACGGTACTGGCGTGTAGTGCACTGCTGCGTGTCCGTATCGTATACCTGTGTGCATTTGTATGTGTTTTAGAGTGTTGAGAAGTCTCTCCGCATATGTTGCGAGCACTCGGTCGAGCGGGTGTAACCGGTTTTACCAATTTTTTTCCCGAAATACACACTCAAGATAGTTCGTAAAATTGTACGACCCTATTGTAGTCGTTCGACATCTGGAAAAGCCTAGCAACATATATATATATATATATATTTATATATACATACACATATACATATACATATATGTACACATTTCATCGAATCCCTTTGTTCCCGCGCGTATAACTCCATGATTTTTTTTTTCATTCATAAAATTGTCCAGAAGTTTGATACCGATATCGAATAATAATTGCAATTTTCGCAAACACTAATAATTTACTCGAATGGTAAAATAATGAACTACGGTAAGAATGCACCTTACCTTACGATACCATTAAACTGCAATTTACAAGTCGCGCCATCTTTCAAATCGTACGTTCCTCCACGTTCTTACCTTGGTAAGATAAATCTTTTGTTACACACGAGAAAATCGGTATTGCAATTAATTTTTTTTTAACGGGCTTGAGAGGGGGGGATGAGCTTAGGGATGAACCATCATTTCGAGAAATACGGAATATTAAATAACACGAACGAGGAATGATTCGAGTCGAAGCGCCTTTAATGATAAAATTTTTGTGCCTTTACAATGTTTTGTTTTTTTTTTTCATTTTTTATTTTTTTTTTATTTATAAATAAATGCGTTGTTCGTTTTTTTTTTCACACGTTTGTCATAGGTGGTGCATGCGCGACAGAGCTACTGGATCTCCACAACCCTTTTTTTTCATCTTTTCCTGTGTACCTATTTTTGACATATGAGATTCGCGTAATCCCAATGTTTGTACCAGGTACTAATGTAAAAATGCTACCTTTAATGGTGGCTTCATTATTTTACAATTAGCAGACAGCGTTCTCGCATCGAAGGAAGAAAAGAGAGAGAGAGAGAGAGTCAGAAAGGGAGAAGGAGAGGGGGTTGAGAATCGAAGAGTTAAAAACGTTCGAGATACGAATAAATAAACGAAAATAAAATCAACGAGGAGAATACTGAAAGACAACAAGAACGATTAACATGTTCGTCTATGAATCATCGCATATTTCGTTTTATGATCTATCGCAAAATGAATTTTTGTTCATTTGTTCATATTCTCATTTCATCTCTCTTTCTTTCTCTTATGGAATGTTCTTACACATTGTCAATTTACATCTTCAAAAGAATCTACGTTAGTAACGATTACGTTGATCCTATCACCCTTTGACATTTTTTGTCGAGAAAACGAAACAAACTCTTTCCTCACCCTTTTTCAACCAACACTTATTCACTCTTTTCTCTTGTGTATATTTCGTAGATTATTTATTATAATTATTTATTTTATTCCATTTTTATATCTTTCCTTTGGCTTGTAATATTATTATTCTATTTTCACTTGGATAAAAAACAAAAATTATACCTGCCATACAATTTTATTTTATCGATAATTTTGGTTTTATTTTACCTCGCTCTCTCTCTCTCTCTCTTTCTCTCTCCTTCTTCTTTCTTTTTTATTTTATTTTGGTTTTTTGTCAAACGGTCCCACGCGTACCCGTATATACCCGTCAATATCGACGACGCATGGTTTACGTTAGTTTAACACTAAATAGATATACCGAGTGTTCGATGTAATAGACGCGATCGAACGCTCTCTGTTGATGATGTATATGTGTATATGTATATTTTTGTGTGTTTGTGTGTGTGTGTGCGTGCGTGTACGCGTATATACAATATCAAAGAATAACTATATGACACAAGTGCGGATGAGCGTTATGATAGGCGAATAGGTGAAAGGGTCCGCGTTTATGTGTGTGTGTGTATGTGTGTGTGTCTCTTTTTGTACCTGTGTGTGGTTATGTATGTAATTGCGTATTTCAAGGACGTTTCCTTAACGATACGACAAATTCGTACGCATATAAACTCGTTAGATGCGTGCAATATCGTTACTCTTAGGGATTCTATAATATACCTAAACGTTGTTCAAAATCGAACGATGAACGATGATCGTGCGATAGAAATTCTTAATTAATATATACGGTAAAATTGGTGAAAAAGGCGTTATCTCGAATGATTAACAGTCATAGTCCTTAACACGATTTCGGAACTATATATATATATATGTATGTATATATTTTTCTTGTCCTTTTTCCTTTTTCAATTCGATTTACGTGTTTTAACGTACAATGATAGTATGTATATAGTACCTACATACATACACAGACAATTATGACAGGTAGCTGCAAACTCGAAAGAGCATATCCCAACGGCAGATAGAAAAGATAATAAAAAGCAAAGAAAGAGAAATAGAGAAAGAGAGAGAGAGAGATAGAAAGAGACAGAGAAAATGAGTTGGTAGGATCTGGCCACTTTAAAACACGATATTCGAAAAGTTTTATTTCAAACGTACATAATGTGACAATGTGACAAATAGCACGAAACGGTAGGAAGAAATGGGAAAATTAGTGATATAACCATTTTATCGCATTTTTTTTTTTTACTTCAGCGTTATTTAGTTGCTTCACGGACACAACGGTTATTGCTGCTTAATTTTTAATTTCCTTTTTTTTTTTTTGTTAACGAGGATCTTTCATTTTTATTTATTATTAGTTATGTTTTGTTGTAGTTGTTCTTGTTGTTGGTTGGTTAATTCTCCCAATAAAATAGCGTATAGCGAGTTATTCATTCACTTTGTATGTTTCTTTATGTAATAAATGTGTAGAACAATGGTCCCAGGAGTGGTTCACGTTGCGAACAGTTGGAATATACATCAAGGAAGATGGAAGTTAGGGGAAAAGGTTTATGCTAAAGAAGAAGAAGAAGAAGAAGAAGAAGAAGAAGAAGAAGAAGAAGAAGAAAGAGAAGAAGAAGTAGAAGAAGAAGAAGAAAAAGATGATGATGATGATGATGATGATGGTGATGAAGATAAAGAAGAGGATTAGGTATCGTCATAAATCTTTGCAGCTACCTCTCGTAGAAAAAAGTCATTAATGATATTATTATTATTATTATTATTATTATTATTATTATTATTTCTTTTTTTTTTCTTTTTTCCTTTTTTTCTTCTTTTTTCTTATTTTTTTTTTTTAATTACACCACGGTAAATAATTCTTAAGAATGAAGAATGTGTATAAGGGGGGAGGGGACCTGAGGTTTTAAAAATTGGGAATAAATTGTTATTGTTAGTCGGTCGAGTGTAATTCGCAAACGCATCTTACGCACACACTCTTTCTTTCCATCTCGAAAGAGAGAAAGAGAAGAGAAAGTAAAAAAATAAAAAGAATGTATAAAACATCTGGAATATATATTTGTTTGGAGAGAGAGAGAGAGAGGGAGAGAGAGAGGGAGAGAGAGAAGAAACAAAGGAACGAGGGTTAAGAAAATTTGTGCGTTTATTAGCGAGAAGACTGAAGGTGGGATCAAAACGTTGAACTCTTTTCCTTCTTTGAAATACTCCGTTCGTTCGTTCGTTCGTTCGTTCGTTCGTTTGGTTGTTAGTTAGTTAGTTAGTTTGTTTGTTTGTTCGTTAGTTCGTTTACCGTCTCATATGTTTGTTCGACCAACTACATGCACTTTAAAGGGAAACTGATTCTGCAACGGAAAAGACTTTTTATTTCGATTTATGATTTATGAACAAAACCAAAACGATTCATTTCATTTGGCTAATTTTAATAATTTTTCCTATTATCTTTCTTTACGAAATTAATATTTGATTTAACGAATGAACTATTCGTACATTAGGAACAAACAAGAAAATAACGTAAATATGTTTGAGAATATAGAAAAGTAAAATTAATAGATTATGTATCTTTTCCCTTTCAGAATCGATCAACCATAAATTAAGTCTATATATCTATCTATCTATCTATCTATCTATCTACCTATCTATCTATCTATCTATCTATCTATTTCTTCTTCTCTTAATCGCATGATTGCGTATCTGAATTTCTTTCGGTTTGAAAGGAGCACCTTGGAGAAGCACCTTGAGGAGCACCTTGAGGAGCACATTCACAAGCACCGAGGTTAAGGAAGATGGGAATAAACGATGGAGATCTTAACGTCTTCTTATGATTCTTACTTTCCCTTTGTTTTTTTTTTTTGGCAAGATGGTCCGCGTAGTAATCAACTCGTCTTTTGGTGGACTCGTTATTATTATTCTTTTTTTTCTCTCGCATCGAATAAAGGTATTATAAGTAAGTATTTAAATAAGTATTATTAACTTAAATAAATACATACTTATATGGGTGTATACCGTTTTTTTGTTCCTTTTTTTTTTGTTTTTTGTATATCGAGAATGAAAAAAAGATTGTTCTTTATATATATATATATGTTATTAGAACGATTAGAACGATTATACGCTTTAGCGTAATTAATACGTTTAGAATCATTCTCTCGTTCATATATTTCATTGGCGATATTATTAATCATTGTACCTATCTACGATAATTATCTACAGATCTCACAGTAGTCAAACACTGTGACTGACTGTAAGGATTTGATCGACGTTAATGTGTGCACCCCCTTTTACGCGTCCAATGTTCATATTTCCTTTCTTATTTTTTGTTTGTTTGTTTGTTTCACATTTAATCATCGATATCACGTTTTAGAGATAACACACGACCGTTTTATTTCCTTCATTCCTTCCTATGTATTTTTACGATTTTTTCTTTTACGCAGGTAGGAGAGCTAAGTGGATAAAGGTATGAAGTGTAGTAAGTATGTAGGTACGGTATATATGTATGTATGTATGTATGTATATATGTATGTATGTGTGTTATGATACGTTTATATATCCCCTTTTATACGCTCGCAAGCGCACTTTACGATTAGAGAGAGAGTGTTTGCCTTTTTGTTTTTTTTTTTTCTTACTTTTATTTCTTCTCCTTCTTCTTCTTCTTCTTTTTCTTCTTCTTATTTTTCTTTACCCTCTTTTCTTTTCATTAGAAACGATCTCATTTGAATTCAACCAGCTCTTACGTTTGATTTTTATCACAGAACAAAATGATATGTTGCTTATTTTTTTTTTCCTTCGGTAAAAAGTTTGATAGAAAAATCATTGGTAGAAAAAGCTTAAGTAAAAGTTTAGAAAATGGACGTTTTCATATTTAGTGTTGCGAAAAGAAGTTTAATTCAAATTTTACGGATCGCGTGTGAGGCTCGGTTAACAATCATCGGATTTCAAAAATAAAATCGTTTCTACGAAGAAATGAAACATGCTTGCACGCGTAATCGAGATATATACATACACACATACGTACACACATACATACGTACATACATACATACATACATACATACATACATACATACATACATACATACATATACATATACATCATGCCATATTTTAACGTATTCATTCATATGAGACACCCTGTATATATATATGCATATATATATATATATACATATACAACATATTTACACACACGCATGCATATGTATGTATAATGTGTATATATATAAATATATATTTATATATATGAAGTCGCATAAAATCTTGATTTGACCGTGCGTATTAATTGTATGCGTTTAAAATGCGGCCCTATGCATTTTGTTTCTTATTTTTGTCGAATCGCGATCGGGTTTCAAAGCTTCGATTCACGCACATCGAGAAAATTGTCTTTAGGCCTTTTTTTCTTCTTCTTCATCTTCTTCATCTTCTTTTACTTCTTGTTCTTCTTCTTCTTTATCATTTTATTTCTTAACCCCGAAGAGATCTTTCGAACGAGCTCTGTTACGATTACACGTTTTAACGCGCATGACGATTCTTAAAAGACGAATATGACTAGAATTGATTTTATTTGGTAATGAATGACTAGTATTTAATTCCTTCGATCGGTATCTCTCATCGGCAATAAATAGCCTGTTATATTAATCCGTGATTATGACAAAATTCTTCTTCTCTTTGACTAGAAATAAAGTCGGTTGCATCAATCCCTGTGATACGAATTTTTATATCATCTTATTTCTTTTTTTCTCTTTTTCTTAATCCTCACAATCTTGTGTACAACAAACGCACCTTCGCATTTCTCTCTCTCTCTCTCTCTCTCTCACTCTCCTTCTCTCTCTCCTTCTCTCTCTTCTCTCATTCCATTAATTCCATTTTCCTATAATCGATTCCCCCGTCTATTCCATCCAATCTTATTAGTAATTGAATCGGAAAACGTCATTCAAAGGGAATTACGTCATTCGACGGTACTCCAATTTTCGAAGAAAAATCATGAATTCGTTAGCATTTCCATATACGTACGTACGTAAATACGTATCCTTCAAACTACTTCAATTTGGATTCCTTAACTAAATATGTAGTACTTTTAAGTACTACTTCCTTCCCTCACTCCCCACAACCCGTCCCTGTTAGAGTTGTATTTAAATTTAAACGAGCAATCGTGCTCTCTTTCTCTCTCTCTGTCTGTCGTTCTTTAGCCATCTCAACGATATATGCATTTATATATACACATACATACAAATTTATACACATATATATATATACATACACATATATCGGAATTGTGCATTGTTTCCAAGGCAGTGACAACGTTTGCGCGCATCGTTCGCGGAAGATAAGAAGATGGAAAGGTGAGAGAAAGAGAAAGAGAAAAAGAGAGAGAGAGAAAGGTGACCGAATTTTTCGTAACTCTCTCGTATCCTCGAACAACGAATAAAAAAAAAAAACGAATCAAGATGGACGCCATCGTTAGTTCATTCGTTCGTTAGTTTAATTATTTCTAACTAATCTGCGATCGTATTTTATCGAGCCAACGTATTATCGTTTTTAACAAACTATTGGCAAACGAGATTAATCAGATTTAACTTCTCCTTGGAAATTTTTTCCTTTTCTTTCATTTTTCTTCTTTTTTTTTTTCAATGTGGCCCCCGTAAAAAGATACTTCGAGTAACGGATCGGTATTATTAAACGTTACCTTTCTTCCTCTCTTTCTTTCTTCTTGTTACTTTAGTCTTTCTCAATATATCTGATCTCATTGTATTATGACTTCTTCCCACCATTCCTGCTTTAGCTCATTGGAAGAAGCCGAAATAAGAGGAGCCCATGATCTCCTTTCTGGTTATCTCCACTTTTGGCTGAGGGTACGACGTCCAATCGGCTGATCGGCCTTGACAGCGATTACGTCGTCCCTTTTTTCCCTTTGGATTTTCCACCCCCGTGCTGTTCTTGTTCTGAACCACTAGTTGGACTAGGTGGACCGCTACTAAGCCTAGCAACTCGCCGATAAATCGTACTGTTGACGAATCTTGGATACGAGTCCCGATGCATAAGCGTGTAGATTTGTAATTGTGCTTCGTCGAAGGTATGTGGGGTTGGTTGTACCATGTTCCGATTAACTATCTCCCGTACTCGCGAGTCTAAACTAACCTGGAATCATTTAAAACGTCAAGTTAAGAATCATTTCTAATAGGGATAAAAAAAAACATTTTCACGAAGTACAAAATGGAAAGACAAGAACCAAAGAGAAATTAACGACACGCGTGTTTAGATATTTGTCGTTGAATAATGTTATGAGATATTATCGTTGTTGGAAGCTTGACACGTCTATGGAACAAAAAAAAAAGAAATATTGTTGTTAACTAAGAAAAAGAAAAAATTAATTTTTCAATATATAATAAAGTTAAAGGTATATCGATCAAGTAGTAGCTTCGATGTTAAGATTAAAAAAAGAAATATTCTAAAAGTGGAGTTTAATCGCTTTGACCTGTGAACGGCTGATAAAAACAAGAAAAAAAAAATGGAAAGAAATAAAGAAAGAAAAGGGGAAAAGAAGGAAAGGGGAGGGATAAATAATCATAAACAAGACTTACTTCTTTGGGTGATAATATGGATATGTAATCCTCGTAGATGTATCTTGCCTTTTCCTCGATTTTTTCCGGATTGCTTTCGCGTTTGAGTTGTTCACACGCCAACCAAAATGCAATATTTTCCTCACTGTACTCGCTACGTAAAAACTCTCGGAAAAGTTTCCTTCCTGCCGCGTTTTTCATCAGCTTGTCAAACGACAAGCCCCAAGATTTGACTTCTTCGAAATTACAGCATTCCATCGAAGTACCGTCGTGACCATCAAGATTGTCGAAATTGTCCAACCCGTTGCCAGCAGTAACGCCACCGTGATCACCACCGAGGCCACCCACGTGTTCACCGCCAATACCAACGTTGCCCTTCTTCTTACCCTGTTCCCCAGTTCCGCCAGCACCAACCGTATTTCCGCCTACTGTCGCCAAACTGTCGTCATCGGGTACGTTGTTAGTCGTTATCAACGATCGAATCGTTAAGAACAATTGTCTCAACATTATTTGATAGCGTTTAAAATGCGGGGGAAACAGAGAAACAGACAGAGAGAGAGAGAGAGAAAAGGGACGGAGGGAGGGCGGAATAGTTGAGGCAAACAACGATAAAATAGGGGGATGAAAATGTTATTGAAATATTTTATATTTCCGCGTAAAAAATAGATGATATTTTAGCGATTCTAATTAAATGTTACGCGAACCACGTACGTATGTATGTACGTTTTTAAAAAGAAAAAAGTAATGATTATTTTATAACCGATATGATAAAAGAAGCTTAAAAGAAACGCGTCGGCTTTGTCGACGGATGAGGAGCGACTCGCGTAAACGGTAAACATTCTTTAGCGTACCCCAGATGACTAGCCTGACGTCATATCCGTTTAATGTCGCATCATTGATTTTCATCGATACCGCGACCCTTCTCACTCACTCACTCTCTCTCTCTTTCTCTCCCTCTCACACTTTTCTGTATCTTTCTAAACCTATGTGGATTCATCGCGTTATAACAGACCGCTCTATTGTCGAGTAATGTATACGTTATGATGTATAAATACGTTGTATATGTGAACTAAAAGGACATCATCACAGAAAGAAAGAGAGACAGAGATCGACACTTTTGCTTACCATTTGTTCCTAGATGCAGCATGAAACAGAGAAATAATGTAGAGAAATATATGGATAAAGCTTAGTTATTTCCTATATATATAGGTCATGGCTAGCTTTCGAGGACAATGAACAAAACGATACGGGAATGTGACAAAGCAAATGATATTATGAGAGAAAAAAAAATCCTTAAACGTACGAGATGTGTCTATTCGTTCGTCGTTGTCAATAACATATCGAATCTTCGAAGTAAGAAACAAAAAATAACATTTCTCTCACGGATCGTGGACGTCGTATTGTTAAACTTCATTTCAATTTAATTATTATATCGTGCGAAAGGGGGTCGTATAGGAGGGAAGTTTATAGAATCGATGGGCCAAGAAGACACGCGCGCACCTGACCCCTATCGATTTGAGCTCGAAGAAATATAGGAAATAGAGAGAAACGATAATACCACGAGCAACTACAGCAACAGCACCAGCACAGGCAACAGTTGTCCTTTTTCGAGCGGCCTATGAGCCTAGCTCCTTGACGTTGATGACCCTGTTGCTGCGATGTAGGCGTTTGTTGTTGTTGAGATTGTTGCAATTGTTGCTGCTGTTGTTGTTGTTGCTGCTGCTGTTGTTGGGATTGCTGCGACGATTGTTGCTGCGATTGATGCTGAGAGGATTGTTGAGACGACGACGACGTCTGAGATGATTGTTGGGGATTTACGTGCTGAGAGGACGATGCTTGTTGATTTTGACTTTGGGCGCGAAGACGACAACTGCTCGTAACACCCTCGTTTCCTCCCGTTCCGTGGCTAACGCCAATCCCCATCGTGCTTGCACTGATTCCACTCGACATCTGAGGACACACATGCGTTATCGGATTACGTTTGGCAAACTATCGTACACACTAAATCGTAGGGTTAAGTCAATTCTTCGTATGATTAGATTTAAAGTTTATGATTTTTGGAACACCATTAATATATCTTATAGTTAAATTGGGGTCGCTATCATCCGTTTGAGATTTTAGTTCACACCTTAAAGCTTTTAAGTGATCAAGTGTCGCTTTGAAATTGAGCAATGGAGACAGGACTGCAATACTTAGCTCTATTTTTCAAGACTGACATCGCCTCATTTTTCAAGGAAAGAGTCACACGAATAGAACGAGTCCTATTAGGTGACATCCCCCTTATCCTCTTTGCCCGAGAAACCAGATGAACGGAAGGGTCAATCTTCAAAAGTATATTCTTCACAATTTCGTCATCAGAAGGAGAAGCTGCCAAGGATGAAGAGGCAGTGTTTTCATCGATATTGAAGAATATAAGGTTGAATAACCTCCAACCCCTCTCAGCAATTTCTCCAATAATACCCTCGTTATTAACGGCATTATTCGAATAATTATTGGAATGGTTTTTAGACTCTATATTAGCGACTTTATCGGTCAAGGCGATGAAATCTGACTCAAGCTTCAATAAATCCTTGTTTAAGTAATAAAGGATTTCATCTTGAATGTTTTTAAACTCTTACCTAATAATATCACAAATTAGATCCTTCAGAGGAGAAGAATCTTGAGACATAGTTAATAAAGAGGGACGATTTGGGATACAAGTTTAGAAACTTTTGCCACAACAAGGATGACCTGCCCGTAGAAGGCAACTCGGATGCGAAACAATATCACACAAGTTACGAATAACAAGCTTAGCAACTTTAGAACCACAACCACTACACGTTTAGACCATATTGAGATTAACTAAAGTACGTTATAAACTTAAAAATATTTAAAAGATAATACGTCCGACCTCGAGGACTTTAAAACTAGTAATTATTTTCTAGAATAATTACAAGTATTGGATCGTATCATAAGTATCTTGCACTTTCATGAATATTTTTTAAGTACACGATTATTTTATTTTAACGAACTACGTAAAAGAGGAGTGGGAGGGGAGAATCCGATAACTGTTCCATTAAAATAATATTGTACACGTAATTCTAAAATAAAAGAAAAATGTTATTAATTTGTAATGTAAAAAGAAACAAGAAACACTGTTGTAAAGATCTAACAATTCCTAAGTGATTAGGAAACTTTGATTATGTTATTAAACTATGAAACGAGGGTAATGTTAAAATCAAGTAGCAAATATCTCGATTGATATTAAACCCTATAGAATGCATTGTTTCATTAATTTATAGATTAATCTATTTTCGTAAAGAGTGCTTCGATTTTCTATAGGACCGAAATCTTTAACGAAGCGTTTACGTGTTCAGGATTTTGTTGTTCGTCGTTGAATCTGGGCTTTAGAAAAATGATTCCCAACTCCGGTCAACTGTGTACTATCGTGCACACGCTCGGATCGTTTAATCGATGAAAAATCGGAATTAAAATTGGTCTCGTTGGTATCTTTCTCTCGTGTTTTTTTTTTCTTTTTTTCTCTCTGGTTTTCACGTGGTCGGGGAAAAAAAAAAAGATAAATGAATGAATAAATAAATAAATGAATAAATAAATAAAAGAATAAAAAAAAAAAAAAAAGAAAAAAAAAAAGGAGGTAAAACAGAGAAAGGAAAAGAGAAAAATGTTCAAAGCTGTCGGAAGCTCTAATTGAAAGCAGCTGACCATAATCGATGGCCTAAGTCCTCAAAGGATTGGCAATTAGTTTGGATGGGATTTTATGGGATTTTCGTAGCGATAGGTACACTCAACCGTGCCTATCGGATTTATCTCGGATTTTTCCAAGCTTTCTCGCGTGTATCCAGTCGAGGATTAAAATCGTATCGTCTCCATTATTGCCATTTGAATTTAATTCCACTGATATCTGGATATAAAATCGCAATCTCGAAAGTATCGGCGTACGGTACCGGGAGTCAATGAAAATTAAATAAATATATATATATTCTAACGTGTACTGGATAGAAAATAAAAAAGGAAGGAAAAGGGAAAATAAAGGGTTTTCTATTCGGTTCATTGGGAAAGTTCGTGGAACGTTTAAAGAAAAACTCGTTTGTATAATGCGCGCGTGCGTCCTCGAACGGGGTAAAAACAAAAGAGCTTTTAAAGGGGAAAAAAAAACGATCGGAAAGGTGGCCCCCTTTTACGAGGTTGATGCAGGTATGCAATTTACATGCACACATACCACCACTACTATCATAAACATAAAACGCTTGTAAGAGTAAATAAATAAATAAATAAATAAATATATAAATAAGTGTGTTTTATTTATTCGCTTAAATCGTTTATTCTGGATTATTCATTTCTAAATCACTTTCTGTGTTAAACAGGATAGAGTGCATTTACGTTGTAATTTTTAAATCGTTTATACGATTAAATACAATTTAATGAAGAAGAGGATTCGACAGAAACTATCCCTCCACCCCTACGTTTACGTTTTTCCACTCTAAACAAAAAAAAAATAAAGGAGAAAGAAAAAAAATTCAATATTTAATTTTTATACAATCCAAGAATCGGATGAATAAATAAACGAGAGTGTTAAAAGAATGTTAAGATAACTCGAAATAAAAAACATTTAAAAATAAAATAAAATAAAATAAAAATAAAATAAAAATAAAATGGTGGTAAAAGATAATGAAAAGGTCGAAGCACGTCGACCCCCTACCGAGTCTCTCACCTCTATCATGTTCCATGCGAGCATAAGCGAGACGAGCTCGCTTCCCGCGTCCTTAAGGTCCTAAAAGGGATGTAGTATGCGGCGCTTGCGCAGGTGTTTTTAAGGACCAGAAAGAGAGAGAGGGAGAAAGAGAGAAACAGGATTAGAATAAGAGAAAGAAAGTGAAAAATTATGAGAGAGAGAGAGATATGATTTAGGTGAGATAGTGGGTAGTTGATATAGGTGACGATAAATTAGGGAAAAAAAAGATTTAGTCGAGGTATCCCTTCTTCTTATCCTGGTCCACCGGCAAGGCCGGCGGCTGTTCGTCTGGGGACCTCGCCCGAAGTCCTCATATTCTAAACAATGGCGTTGAACGATGCTTTTTTTTTTTGTTTCCTTGGATAAAACACCCAAAAACTTGATTCCTTATTTTCGAAGCGTCTCTCTCTCCTTTATCTTTGATGTTTCTCTCGCACGATTATTAACAAATAGAACAATAATAATAGTTGTATCGACGATGATATACAATCAGTTTATTATTCGTCACGCGTACACCGTTAAGAATAAAACACGCGTCCGGGTTAAGGAATCCTTGTGTTCAGTCTCGACACAGGTCCACCATCACCACCACCACCATCACCATTGCTACCATTGAAAACAACAACAACAACAACAAATGCCAATTGACACGTACACCGATCATCGTTTCCTTCCTTCCTTATATTCTCTTCTATTTGATTATCCAATCTCTTCAAAAAGAGAGAGAGAGAGAGAGAGGGAGAGAGAGAGAGAGAGGGAAAGAGAGGAGAGAGAGAGAGAGAGAGAGAGAGAGAGAGAGATGAAAGTCTTATACCTCGCGAACTAATTCGTCACGAGTTTGAATATTTGTATTATCATCCATCCTGGACCTGGAATCTTGTTCCTCCTGTTCTCCCCTTCTTCTTCGGAGATAGATAATTAAAGAGAGAATGAATGAAAGAAAGAAAGAGAGAAAGAGAGAAAGTGTTCTGTCACCTTGAGTCGAAAGAAAGTATATATGTGTATGTGTGAATGTATGTATGTGTGATATCACGAAAGACACTAGGATGGAAAACACGAGAGTAATAGGGGGTTAGCCGAATTAAAATGATATCACGTAGTGATGGAGCCAGTCGAAGTAGAGATTTCGCGCTACACGTTAACGTGTCCGATAGGCGCGGCCAGGCGTTCAGGGAGTCGCCGATGGCGGTGCCGTCGGCCTCTGTCAGAAGAGCGACGGATCGTGCCGCCTAGTGGTCTCTTCTTTTCGTGGTAGATGAGAACGTGGGTGGCGAAACACACCGTGTGTTTCCTTCCTTCCTTCCTTCCTTCCTTCCTTCCTTCCTTCGTTCCTTCTTTTCTTCTTTCTCTCTCTCTCTCTTCTCTCTTTCTCTCTCTCTCTCTTTCTATTTCTCTCTCTCTCCCTTTCTCTTTCTTTCTTTCTTTCTCTCTTCCTCGAGTTCTCCGTTCGGTTAACAGAGTAAAAATAGGTTTCCCGTGGTCGTAGGAAGTTAGCCGCCGGTGCTCAGGGCGCTGGCGCGAACGAGCAAGCGCCTAGGCCTATCGCGACACCACTTTTCTCTTTCTATCCTTTTTTATCCTCGTGTTTTCTCCTTCCCTCTTATTTCTTTCTCTCACTCTAGCTTTTCCTTTCCTCCCAATTTTTTCTCTCAAATTTTTTCTCTCTCTCTCTCTCTCTCCTCAACTCGGTATCCCTTTCCCTCTCTCTCTCTCGCTTTAGCTTTCCCTTTCTTTTTTTCTTTCCTTCTTCTTCTTCTTCTTCTTCTTCTTCTTCCTCCTCAGTCTCTTCGTCGTCGCTAGTTCCTTCCGTTATATCCTGTTTTCTTCTATAAACTTTAGTTAATTCTAATATTTTCCAGATATCACACGTTATTCTTAACTAATTTCTGGCTCAACGTTGGCCTATGGGGAACGAATAAAAACACATGCGTGTGGTTTGTGAATAGAGTGAGAGAGAGAGAGACAGAAGTATGTTGTAAAAGATAGGAAAGTAGAGGGAGCGAGAGAGTACGAGAGAGAGAGAGAGAGAGAGAGAGAGAGAGAGAGAGAGGAGAGAATAGTAGAACGACGTCGAGCAAGTCGGGCTGTCTGTCGGTTATTGATTGGCAGAGGTCGAGACCAGAGGGAGAGAGGTGTTCGCGGCGCTGTCACGCTGTACGACATACGGAAGAGGATACCAGGGAGGAATTATCTTTCCTGGATAACGACAATTCTCTTGATATATATTATTTCACCAAACACTTATATATATATATCAATATTTCATGAATATCTATCTCATCACGAAATTCATTGAAGGATTAATTTTCGTTACTTCTTAGCATATCTTCTAATAATGAAGTCATCAACGATAATTGAAAGTCCTGTGACATCGAGTATAATCGTCTTTCTTTGACTTCAGTACCAACGTTTTATCGAGATCTAGCCCAGTGTATCTCTGTAAACTGTAACCATGATCGGTGAGAAAGAGGAGGGATGGTGGTGATGTGTGCGCTGATTAAGGGGATCCGAAGAACCTCAACTCCTTAATCGCAGGAATAATAATAAATTCAACTTATTTATTCTTAAGATTATTATTTTTTCAGATCTTTCTCCCCATTATTTGCCTTTCAAAGTCATTATTATCTCCAATTAAATATCTATCTATCTATGTATCTATCTATCTATCTATCTATCTATCAATCCCCCCCCTCTGTCAGTTTCTGGTTACGTTTCTTCTCTTCTTTATATTATTTTGTCCTCTTCTTTCTTCCAACACGGTTTCACTCTTCTTCACATTGGTTAACTTGTCAAGAGGGCGTCTGGATAGACCGGATAATACGTCGACTCCGAGGAATCTGTGTTTTTCACAGATGAGTCCCACGTTTTCGTTTCTTTTCTCTTTTTCTTCTCTCTCTCTTTTATCGTCTTTGTTTTTGTCTTTGTCGTCCACGTCGCTGTCGTTGTCGTCGTCGTCGTCGTCGTCCACGTCGTCATCCAAGTCGTCGTCCAAGTCGTCGTCCAAGTCTTCGTCCAAGTCTTCGTCCAAGTCTTCGTCCAAGTCGTCGTCGTCGTCGTCGTTGTCCTCCTCCTCCTTTTCCTCCTCGAAGTCGAACTCTTCTCGTATCTAAAAGAGAGAGAGAGAGAGAGTTCGGGCAATATGGCGGTCACGCGCTTACGCGACGCCACGACCACCACTGCGCTTCGTCTCTCACTCCCTCGTTGGTGAAAGCCAACGACGCCGACGCTGAAAACCGACGCCGACTCCGACGCTGACGCCGACGCCGACGCTGATCGCAACTCAACCAACCAATCCACCCACCCACCCATCAACCAACCCTCCTCCACCATCGCTATTCGTTTACTTCGACGAGCGGTCATGAATGCGAATGACCTCGGGATCTCTCTCTCCCTCTCTCTCTTTCTCTCTCTCTCCTATCTTCGCGCTTTTCCAAATACTTGAAAATGGAAAACATCGTGGAGGGCTTCTTCTTCTTCTACCTCCATTAAATCGCTGAGCATTCTCATACATACATTTCCAATTGGTACCGTTAAAACGAATGAGAAAACTGAAAGTTCTATTAGAAGATAACGAAGATTTAACGATTTCTTTTTTTCCTTCTAGTATTTTTTTATTTATAATCCCATTTTATTGGATATTATTAAGGAGTATACGTGGACAATCGTGTATCTCATGATTAGTTATTATATTATACGAATAACTTACATAAGAGAACTGATTATCGGTGAGACGTTGAATAGTTCTATCGTTGTTTAGGTAGAATCTGGTATAACCAATCTAGATATTATATATACTTATCTTCAATTATCTATTTCTAATTGGTTTGATGAAAAATATTGAGTTGAAAAAATGAATGGATTAAAATATTTGTTAATTTTATTCATTTGAGTTTACAGGGTTACCAGGAGGCACGTGGGCAAACGTCAAGAACCTGAAAACATGAAGAATGATCGTATTCGTCTGATGACGTCTGACCACGCGGTATACACGCATCTCTTATTACGTGACGTATAAACTGACGTCCATGTGTCCTGTGTGCCGGGTTGTGTTTATTACCATAAAACCCTTCTTCTTTTTCTCTTCTATGGTAACGTAACGTTAACCGAGCATGATGTTCCCCATCCTAGCATATCGCTTATATTCGACAAGGAAAAGATGTTAATCGATCTTACTTTTACACGTACCAACACACAAAAGCGGACCGATCCCCCTCTTCTCATCAAGGATCAAGACACATCCTATTTTTTTATTTATTTATTTATTTATTTTCTTCCTTCGCATACACTCATTCTACTTATTATCTTATTTTTTGTCTGTTCGTAATCGGTTCAACGAATTGAAAATCAAGAAAATTGCATAATACTTATGAACCCTTACGTTTCGTATAGATTTTTTTCTTTGTTATTATTAGCCGTTGTTATTTATCATCTTACGTCGTTCGTATATAAGTAATTTTTGTAAAATGACATTTTAACGATTACCTCACGCTTGGAAAGTATTAAAAATATTCCTTCTCTTTTTAATTGCAAATATAAACGTGTATATATTATTTTATATCTTTTTATTAATTATCGCGTATATTATTTAAACCAATATTCTTTGGCGTTTGATGCGAATAGTACTTGTCAAAGCGTTTTAAAAAATACGCGGCTCATAGAAGAGCTCTACTACTTTGATCGATAGAAAGACTTAAATCTACATTATCAATGAGTGCCGACTTACCGACAGAGCAAACTCTAAGATAACTATACCGAAAATACCGATGTAAAAAGGTTTTTAATACCGTCGATAAAACAGTTCCATTTGAAATTGATTCTAATACCACAATTGCTAATATCGTACAAATCGGTATGATGTTTGATCCGATCATACTTCATCTGTGAGAGATAGGATCATATGAAAATAAACATAGCATCAGGAGGAACTTATGAAAGGACGTTTCTTCCAACGATAATATATGTGTAGGCATTTTATTACGAAAGATCATTACCAAAGGATTAGAAGTAAATGTCGAATAAGCAAAAACAAAATAAAATTTCCAAGTCATTCCCTTTGGTATCTAAAAACTTAATATTCATCATTAGGATTTACAAAAATCAGAATGTTTCAAGCCTCAACCTTTGTATTTTTACGAAGCTGTCGAGAAGGACCTAAAGTTCCATGGAGACCCTAAACCCTACTGGGAGAGTAGGGGGGGGGGGAGTTAGGGTTCTTCTGTGCCTGCTGTTCCTGGAACAGCCCTTTCTAGCCATATGAAATGCGCCCCTGAGTTTCCAGGCTGCTAGGAGGATTGGAGTTGTTGCTGTTTCTGCTGCTGCTGATGCCGCTACAACGAACACGTGCGAACGGATGGACGGATGAGCGAGCGTATGCTGGAAGAAGTGGGAGTGGGAGGGAGGAAGGGAGGTAAAGAGCGAGAGAAAGAGAGAAAGAGAGAAAGAGAAAGAGAGAGAAGACTGGTAAAGAGGGAAGAAGAGGCCGGGGAGGTGTTGGGTGGAAGAGAGAGAGTGTGCGCGAGTATACACACCTACGCGCTCGCACTCACGCACAAAGAACCTTCTTCGTCGTCCATCCGTCGTCATCGTCTTCGTCGTTGGACGTAGCCTGGTTGGGTGGAGATGGGGCGGTGGGTTGGGGAGGGTAGGATGATGAGGAGGGGTTGGGGTGAGGAGGGCGGGAGGAGGTGGGAGTCGAGAAGGAGGGGACGGGAATGGGTAGGGAACGGAACGAAAGGGAAGAGAAGTGGGGTGCGGAGGGTCGGGCGGGCGGGCGGCGTTCGGCTGGGGGGGAGGAAAGGGGAGGATGAAGAGGAGGAGGAGGATGGGGGGAGGAACAGGCTCGGCTGCTCCCCCTAATACTGCAGGATTGAATGGGCGAGAAGGGTAGTATTGGGTTCCCTCACCCCACTCCCACCACCCACACAGCGCTCGAGCTCCCAAGCCACCCGGAGCCACCCACTTCTGTCCGCCTGCCACCCCGCCTGCCCACCCACTCGCCACCCGACTGCCGTCGAGGAAACAACCTGCAACCGAACTCAGCATAACGTTTTCTCCAACAAGCATTTCCATCCCAGGTATGTATCTTCTTTTCAAATTTCTTCAACGTTAACGTTTAATACGCGATCGAGTATGACGAACATCTCTATTTATCCTTTCCTTGCCGCTTCTTTTTTTCACCTTCCCTCTTATCCTCGCACTCTTTTTCTGTATTGCGCGCACTGTGTTATTTTCTTTCTTGAGACGAGAGACGAAGGAGGAAGAAGAAGAAGAAGAAGAAGAAGATGATGAAGAAGAAGATGAAGAGAAAGAGAAGGAGGAGGAGGAAAATGAAGAAGAAGAAGATATAGAAACAGAAGGAATAAACAAGAATAATAAGAAGCAGACGAAAAGTAGAAGAAGAAGAAGAAGAATAAGAGAAGACAAACAAGGAAGAACGAGGAAGAGAAAAAAAACAAGTTGGGAATATATACGGGGTTATATTCTCTTGGAAGTTCCGCGTGGTCACGCCGAGATATATGGATAAAGTGAGAAAGAAAGGAAGAAACAGAAAAAGATGGTCGCGTCATACTTGTCTCTGTGTCGTCGTCGTGTTGTCGCAACGCGTTGTCTTCATCGTCGTCGTCGTCGTCGTCAACAACATCGTCGAGAAATAACATCTCGTGTTGTGTGTAGTGACTTTCGCTGACTTGTTTTCTTTCTTTTTCTGTGTTCGTTCCCTCTTGCTCACATAATTGTGTTACTCGGTTCGCCTCTTGAGAAGTGGTAGACGAAGAAGAACAAGTAATAGAAGTAATAGAAGTAATAGAAGTAGAAGTAATAGAAGAAGAAATAGAAGAAGAAATAGAAGAAGAAATAGAAGAAGGGAGGAAGGAAGGAAGAAAGGAAGAAAGGAAGGAAGAAGAAGAAGAAGAAGGAAGGAAATCTCGATAATAGCAATAGGAGATCGCGTTGGTAAAAACGTTAAGGAGAAGAGAGAGGAGGACTCGCGTCGATGACGCGCGTTCCGTTCTTGGCGACGGCGCGTCGCGGAGTACGCGCGCGCGCCACTGGGCCCGACCATATATCGCGAGTTCTCTATATATCTTGGGTAAGAGAAGAGAGAGAGGACGAACACGCGGAGAGGGACAATCCTCGTCGTCAGCGTCATCTTGATCGTCTTCATCAACGTCATCTTCGTTGTCAAAGCGTCATCCTCATCTTCGTCTCCGTCGTCTTCGTTGATCGTAGCGCGAATATACGAAAAAAAAAAAAGAAACAACTTTCGATAAAAGATGTACGATTATCGTCGACCCGTTGACCAAATAAACCAATGAAAAACCGTACCAAAATTCGAAATGAACTTCTTTTTCCCGGTTGGTATTCGGATTCGCGATCAGGGGCAACAGGCAGCAGCAACGAGCAACGGGCGCGGGCAACGGGCAACGTGCAACGGGCGCCGAGAGCGCCACTCTATTCTCTATACCGTCGTGCGTGAGTTGCGTACGTAGGATATTTTTCAGGCAGGCAGACGCTTGCGGGCGACGCTAGCGGGCGACGCCAGCGCGATCGACGCCAGCGCGACCGATCAAGGAATCCTCCCACATGTTTTTTCTCTTTTCATCCAACAGAATACCACTCTTTCTTTCTTTCTCTTTCTCTTTCTTCATCATATATATATATATGTATACGTATGTGTATCTTTACCTGAAGTCTATATGTATAGAGATATGCGACCCGCGTATGTGTTTGCATTTACGTCTCTCTTTCTTTCTCTCTCTCTCTTTCTCTCTCTCATTCTCACATACTCACTCACTCACTCACTCACAACGGTGGCCGAGGAGGTCGAGACGTGAGGGAGACCTGCTCTCTACCGTCCTTGGCCTAGCCGGCAATAATTTCCGGATGAATTTGAATGGCGTACTGCGCGCGCGTCTCTCTCTCTCTCTCTCTCTCTCTCTCTCTTTTACTCTCTTTCTCTTAGTGTCTGTCTGTCTCCGTCCCTGTCTCTCTCCCCCACCTTGCCTTTCTCTTCCACTCTCCCTCGCACAACTCCCTCGGCCAGAGTTCCTCTCTCATCGTCGACCGTTTTCCTTCCAACAGTGGTTCTCATTCGACTAACGGGACCAAAACCCACCATCCATCCTCCTTCCTTTCCCCTTTCTCTTCTTGGACAATTCACTGGAACATCTGTCGTTTCCACAGGCTCAACGTCGTAGGGGAATATTGATTTATTTCTCTCTCTTTCTCTCTCTCTGACTAAAGTAGGGGAAGGGTACTCAGCCCTTGTCCTTTCTCGGTTCTCTCTACCTACCTACCTACCTATCTACCTACCGTTTTGCGTACCCTTCTTTGCCCTCTCTTCGACCCCTCTCCCATTCCCACCGTCTCTCCCTATGGCCCCTATTTCTCTCCCCTAACTCTCGTTCTCTCTGCTGCTGCTTCTCCTCCTCCTCCTCCTCCTCCTCCTCCTCCTTTTCCTCCTGCTCTTCAACCTCCTCCTCCTCTTCATCCTTCTCCTTCTTCTACGGCTCACCCCCCCCGGTCGTCTCGCTTCTCTCACCTACCCTTCTTTTCCCCTATTCCCGCGCAAGCGCGCGCACAACTTGCTCGTAGTGTACCTACGGTCGAGAGAAAGTGGAACTTATGCCAGGGAGAGCTTCTCTTTCTCTCACTTCCCCTTCTTTTTCCTCGTACACGATCAATACCAACAACGAGGTTCCCTACTTCGTAGTTCCTCTAGCGTTAACGGCGCCTGCGTCCTTGCATCTAACCACCCTCCCTCTTTTTCTTAACTAAACCAACTTCGTTCGAAAACCACCCTCTTCGATCCGTACGATCGATCGTAAAAGACTACTCTCTACTCCTTTTTCGATAGTTTTCCCTTCCCTTTTTAACGCTGACTAAAGTTAATGTATGATTAGGTATAAGGGGTAATTGCCCTGCTGATATCGAGTTACGAGATAGGGTAATCAACGTTGAAGTAATACGACAATACGATGCATTTCTTGTTTTTTTTTTCCCCTTTTCTATTTCTTTTTTTTTTTAATTGGAATAATTTGTATTATTTTCATTTAGGTGAGGAGGAAATAAATTCGTTGGCAAATTTTAGACCCTTTCGAAGCAGCGTCACCTTATACCCTCCGATTGTAGAACGACGTTAAACTCTCTTTGTTCGATCAAGCGAGCATGATTTTAACTCGTAATTTTTCCATGATTTATGATCAAAGCATATTATCCTTTAGTTGTAATAATGTCTGTGATAATAATTACGGCAAGTATGTATGTATGTATGATTTAAATTTAATTGTATATTCGATTCACCGACGATTGGCGTACATCGCGAAGATGATCAGAAATATTCGATTCCTCCAAGGATAGAATTTATTTTTAAAATAAAAAAGACAACACCGTTACAATAAATGCGTTTTTATTCGAACGAACAACACCCCTTTTAGTTTGACCTACTGTTACTTTTAAGATGAGATCTTAAAAGGTTCGTTTTTTTTTGAACGGGGAGAATTAGGATTCGAGTTAATGTATTCAATAGAAAAAATAAAGAATGTAAATATGATTCATCGATTTGAGTTAATAATTCGAAGAATTTTCTTTCGACCCTCCTCTCTCTGTTGCATTATTTGACTTCCTTCTAAACATCGTATACACACACACACACATATATATATATATATATAGGGTAGACAATTTCTAAGCAGTGGTGGTATACGACGATGTGCGGTTACGATGGTGGTTGCGAGCTCGTATATACTAGCCTAACTACTTCGACTCTAATCCTAAACTATAGTTCGGGTAGTCGTTAGCGCCTTTCTTCTTTACCAAGCTAGATAGAGATAGAAAGATACAAAGAGAAAGAGAAAGAGAGAGAGAGAGAGAGAGAGAGAGAGAGAGAGAGAGAGAATTCGCGGTTCCAAGTCCAACATGTTCAGCCGTGTGGTTGAGAAACACATGCGCGCGCAACTGCTATTCGACCTTCCAAACCTTTCCGAAACACGCCCCCGATAGACAGAGGGATAGAAAAAGATAAAAAGAGGTAGAAGTAAAAAAAAAATAAAAAAAAGAAGAATTGAAAAAAGAGAATCTTGAGAAAATTATACAATAGTACGAATGATGATTTTCCTACGCCTATGGCTCGCTTGGAAATTTCCCAACCCTTTTTTTTTTTGCTTTATAAATTGTCAACAACGTGGAAACCATTAAGCTATTATTCACTTTTACTTTTTATAGTATATTCCAAGGACTTTACCTTTTTTTCCTTTTTACCTTTTTTCTTTTGTGAAATATAAAGGGTCGAGAAGTATATTGTTCAAAATGATTTACGACGACCCAAATTTTGTCTTCCTACTGCGTTACGAATACTATCCTGACTTTTGAGTGCAGTTTAAGGAGAATGTAGTGGGGGGGGTGGCCGGCCGGAGTAGTGATGTAGGAGGGTAGTGTTATCTTATTTAAATTCTTTCCATTTCGTAGTAATATTTTCATCCTTTGTAAGTAATTTTTTCTATATTCATCTTCGTCTTCCTCATTTTTTTTTACCTTTACCTAAAAACATCTTTTAATATTGCTTTAGCGATTATGTAGAAGGAACGAAGAAACCGAGGAACGATATTACTTACTATATACCTGAGAGATACCCAGTTATTTTTTCACAATAGATAATTTTTTTTTTTTTCTTCCACTGAACTCAAAGAATTCGTTAGCGGCTAAAAGTCGATTTAAGAAAACAGAAATTCCAAGATGAAATGTAATCTCGCAAAAGTGCCGTTGTATCGTTGAACTGCCGGAAGGAAAGAATAAAAATTGAGAGAGTGAGAGAGAGAAAGAGAAAGAGCTTCTTTTGGGGAATGAATAAAAAGCGACAGCTCGTTAATCGTACTTTCCGAGGTATCTCCTACTCGAAAAGAAAGGGTAACGATGACGTAGCTCCTGTCTTCTATGATTTTTCTTTTACCTAAATGACAACAACGTAAAAAGCTTAGAGGACAATACTTAATACTTAAGAAAACCATTACGCTTTTTCTTACCTTAATAAACATTACTAACAATAAGATGAATATTAATTGATTATTATGAATTTCTGCTTTTCTTTTTCTCTAATGGGATTATTATTTAAGCTGTTAATTATTTTTACTCTCTCTCTCTCTCTCTCTCTTTGCACGAGTAAATAATTTATTATAATCTAATCAAGCAAGAGATAATTGTTCAATATACTTTTCAAAGTTTCACGTTTGTCAAAGTTAATAAAGACAACTTTGTATACAGGTTGGGAAAGGTCCTGTATAACAACATCGAGGGAAGGATTATTGTTCCAAGAATAGTGGCTGACCACTGACGACCTCTAAGATGGAGGGTAGCGGTACAGGAGTTGGCAGAATGGACACCTACGAGGATATGTTCAAGGAAATAACTCGAAAGCTTTATGGAGACGATCCCGATCACAGAAGTACGTCTAACTTATCCTTCGCGAAAGACTGGAACTGGAATTTAAACTTAATTAAGTTTATCAAAAGTAATTGAAAACTAAAGATTATTCCTTATCTTCTTCTTTTTTTTTTTTTTTTTTTTTTTTTTAAATTATCATTTTACGTTTACTCGGTCATCAAACTTGAAACAATATTTTCATATAATAGTAGAAGAATCGAAATTATTCTAACGCTAATTGTGTATAATATTTCCGTTTTGGTGAAGTAAATACGATGACGGTATATATACATATACATATACATATATTAGGTTGTCAAGTATGAAATGGAGCAAATTTCAATTCAATTATGTGCATTTTTGGCTCCATTTCATGCTTGACAACCTAATATATTATATATGCAATGGCCTCGTATTTTCTTCCCTTTTTTTTTATTGCAATCACCACACTTAATACTATTTACCGTGTTATTTCACATTCGTTGTTATATGTAGCATCGAGCGTACAAAACGAGTTCGAGACTTCCGTGTCTTACAAGAACGACGATGATACCGGAAATGGTACGGATGGAAGCGATGAAGGTAATTGGACTTGCGAGGAAGAACCTCTTAAAGGAACCGATGGTAGCCGAATAGCTGCTTATCATGCCGGAAAAGCTACATGGAGATGCTACGAATGCGGTAAGTTCATTTTTCTTTTTTGTTTTTTTTTTAAATTCATTTGAAAAATTATCTCTTCTCTTTGCAAAAAAAAAAACATCTTCAATTTGTTTGTATGAATCAAATTGGCATTTGCTTCATCAGTAAAAGTTGGTCATAAAAATCAACATTCGTAAATCTAATTTCAATAACTCTTATAAAAGGTTTTGTTGGATTGGTGTTAGGCGTTCGAAGTATCTATGTTTGTATGTGGTGAGTTTATCGAACCGAAGAAAGAATAGGAACGTTTCCGTTCTAACGTTCTCGAACTTTGAACTCTGAACTTCGTTTGGGTTAATTTTTTTATGGAACAGTTCTCTGTTAATCTTATATATGTTACGGTCAACGTAACTTTGGACGTATTACTTTTGATGTATTACTCTGAAACATTCTATGAATCACCTCAGGTAGTTTTATACAATGACCTTCTATAGAAAATCCGAAACTCTTTTTGGTCAACGTATAAAATGTCGAAAGAAATTTAATCCCCAAAATCTATGAATTTTGATAGAAATATATATACAATACAAATACTATTTGTTTAAAATTGAATTAGAAAGCTAGAAAGTAGTAGTGTAGAATGAATAAGAGAAGATTGAAATATTATAAAAGGTTAGAAAAAATAGTAGGGGTAGGTAGAAAATAAATAGTAGGGGAAACGATCACTGGAATGGATCCGTTTAAAAAAATTCCGTAAGTGCACATGTACCAGTAGACGAAAAGATTTGATGAAGGAAAAATAAGGAAAGAAAAATAATATTAATTGCAAGCAAGTATCGATTAGGGAATTACAATTACAAACTTGAAAGAATTAAAAAGAAAAAGTGTAAGAAAAAATAAAGCTAATTATCTTAGAAGATACATAACAATTAAGTGAAGGAGAAGAGATAATATGAAAAAGATGATCACTAATAAGATAAACGAAAATTTGAACCGATGTTGTTTCCAATTCGGATCGGTGGAGGTATTTCGAAGAATGAGAAGAATATACGAACGTTAGATTGATTTAGAAGAAAAAATAAATTCGTAAGAAAAGTTATTTTGAATTAGAATGAAAAATTGTTCAAATTATTACCACGAAAAAATAATCCAGACATGAATCGAAATACCAAAAAATCGAGGTAAGATGGTCAATTATTTGATACGTTGCATTCCGAAGGATAATTATTTTTCTACTATTTTTCTTTGAAAGATTTTGACAAATACTTACAACTTATCGGAAATCGTAAAAATACATTGAAAGGGGAAAATCCAAGAATGTGTATCTTTCAAATGTAAAGTTGGTTTTCATTGACTAAAAGGTTCAGCTAAAAGTTAAGTTTCTTATTTGTGTTGTATTCACAGATACACAGAATAGAAAATATAGGGAATAGGAAAAGCATTGGCGTAGGTCAGTTAGTTTCTCTATGGTATAGAATATATATATATATATATATATAATATACCTCAGGGAAGTGATGAAAATAGAGATTTGATCAAATTCCCAAAGTAGATTATCTTGTCACATCGAATGTGAACATTATTAATTATTAATTACATTCATCAAAAATGTTTAAAATTTTACTAACAAATATCCTTTTTGTTTTTCTCAAAAATATTCCATTGAAATTAAGCAGCACATACTATTTTAAGAGCAAAAAAAAAGAGATCATTTCTCATCAAAAAATTAGTAGAAATTGACTAATTTAGTAAAGGAAACATGCAAAAAATATATTGTACCATTTATGGTACACGTGGTACAAATGATACACGTGGCAGAGAACGTGTTAATAATACATGGGTTACTGAATAAATACTTTAAATATTTAAACAATATTACTTTTTTTATATATTTTTTCATTAAAACAATTAAGGGATTTGACCAAATCTTCATTTTTATTATCTCTCTGCGATAAATATATATTTGTTCGTTGTAAAATTTTCAACAATACGACTATGAAGATTCTGCTCCGTTAACTTCGAGATCATCGTCGTAAATGGGAGGGGGGGGGGCGATACCCAGATTGCTATTTGTCTTTCTAAACTGTAAACAGTGTTACAAGTGATATTGTATTCTAAACAAGAAATCGATAATCATTTGATGGACGATAAGAAAAAAACATCAAGATGGATATAATGAGGTAAGAAATTACAACACAGATCAGATAAGATACTACAAGATTGTAAATTAAATAATAAGAAGAGAGTTCGAGATAAGAAAGAATTGGTTTAATATTCGAATTAGAAACACGATTAGATTTACCAATGTCAGATTAATTTCATACAAGTGTCATTAGTTCTCGAATATTGTAAATAATTTATAACTTGTGAATATATTTAACTGTAGCAAGAAAGTAATTTTGGTTTACACAAATAGATTAGCATTATGATGTGTTTTATTATTCTTTCGTCAATGTTATAATTTTTCTTTTATTCTTTTAACAGATTCGTAAAAATAATAATAATAACAATAATAATAAAATAAAATATTTCGAATAGGGGAAATAGAAATGCTGTTATAAACGGTGGACAGTAAAAATGTATTCGAAAATATATACGAAGTATATTCGAAAATACGTACGAAGTATCATTGATTCGACTCTCTCTATATTTTAGATATTTTATTATTAGATATCGCGATAAAATAATATAATAAATAAAATGAGATTGTTGTTTTCTTTGGTGTTAGTCGAAAACGGGAAAGATTGATGGAAAATATTAGAATATCTTCGTGATCGAATATAAAAAAAAATATAAATAATAATATAACGGGTGATTTTGAAAATAATATTTAAAAAAAATATAAATATTATTTAAATAAATATAATTAATATAAATAATAATAGAACGAATATAAATAATAATACAACACGTAATTTAGAATATAATATTTATTAATTGCAATACGAAATGTGCGATAGAATTTCTTATCGAAAAGGTAGAAAAATAAAGCTTATATGTACCTCGAATGTTTTGATTTTTCTTTACTATCGAAAAAGGGTAAATGCAGATATAACCTTGATGTGATCAGAACACCTCCCCCTAAATTTTGTTTATAGAAAGCGTTTAAAGGGAAGGTCGTATACAAACAATACTATCAGGTAGGTGGTAACATTAAGAGATAAAGAAAACGAAAATAAATTCCCTACGGGAGGAAATTAGAAAGCGGAAAGTTTCTCTTTTTTTATTTCTTTTTCCGGAACTACCTCCCATTTTTGAATGACTAAGCTGTCTGTTCAATATAAAGTAAAGAAAAGATTGAATGGTAATTCTTTTTGAAGGCTATCTTAGAACTAAAAATCATAAAAGGGACAAGAAGTAGGAAAGAAAAAGATATACAATGGGTTTTTCGAATGAAAAGAAAAATGAAAAGAATTCCTAAAAGATTTTTTTTCGGGAGAAATAGGAAAAATTATTTGGTAAGGTTAGGATCTAAGGATGAGTCACAATTTAAATTTTGATCTTGTGTGCATACATCTGGTAGATTTTCTAATAATATTTTTATCGTGCAAATTCATCTAAAAGTTAATCGTTGAAATATGAAAATCGCGTTAATGAAGTACTATGTAAATTGAAGGATATAGGGGTGGGTAGGTAAGTGGTACTCTTGCGAGATCAATTTGGTATTCATTTCTGTAAAATTATATTTTAATCTTACAATAATATTTTCACGTAGAAGAATTTTGAACCACGACACACACACACACACACACACACACATATACACACCTTGTGTCGAAAATGAATATGCAGCTTTTTGAATCAGGGGAATATATTACTGTAACGTTCAGTGGTGTTTTTTTTCCTGTAAGAAAACTTGAAGAGAAAAATTATGAAAATAAAAAATGAAGTTTAAAGTAAAATATTTGACTACAAGAAATTAATTTTATTTACAAAGCTGTTATATATTATATATTTCATACACGTTTCATTATATTGTCAGAGAGTTGTATCTACGGTGTTGTATTTTATTTATTTATTTATTTATTTATTTTCTATTAATTTAGCCGAATAACGCGGATTTTTATTTGATTAAAAATATATTAATAATATATCGGGTATTGTATTCTTACGACACTGTTGACAGGCTCCGAGTAAACTCTTGTCATGATGTCAAAACATTGACAGGTTACGAGTAAACTCATAATCGCACGGTGCCCCTTTGTTTCATGCAGATTAGAAATAATTATCGATGATATGAAATACATTCTAAGAAATTCTTCTGGTCCGAAACTACGCTTGTTAGACCGAGCCGCTCAAATCTCCCACCTTCTTTTTTTTCCTTCTACTGGTATTACACCCCCACCTACCGTGGTATAATAATGCAGCCCCTCCCCCACCGCCCGTTGTTAATAGACTTCTTCGTCTCTCCCACTTTAAATTTCACCTATCTCCTTTTCCTCCCACTACCAATTCATCACCTTATTGGCTTCAAGAAATTTGTTTCTTTCTTACCTACCCCCCCAGTTTCTTGACCGCGAGTATAAAATCGTCTGTCCCTTGGTCACCAGTTATATTTCTGTTGACTTCCTACCGAAGAGGACACATTCGAGCTCTCGCAGCAGTTTTCTTCCTAGAAAAATTTGGAAACGCATTTCTAGTACCTTCGTGAGGAAAATTTCTAAATTCGTTTCTTCAAATCTTACAATTTTTCTAACAAAGTGGAATATCCGCGATCTCTAGCAGTGTTTTTTTTAAGTTCGATTTGAATAACATCGTCTTAAACGCGAAACAAATATGTTTGTTAGTCTAAAAAAAGTAATAAATTCATAAGTTTTGTTTGTAATTAAAGTACAGTTTGTTTTAGTAAAAGTACAATTTTTATCGTATTCAATATTTTAAGTGAAACTTTGAAGAAATAACACACAATGACGAACTGTAAGTATGCAAGTATTTTTACTGGTAAATATTTCCATGAGAAGTAAAAAAGTTGTAGAATAAAAAAAAAAGAAAAGAACTAAAAAAAATTAAGTTAGTAGAATAGCGTTGATTAAACGAAAAGTTTAAGTACAAACGCGTTTTTGTTGTTTTAATAATTATTTTTGCAAAAAAAAAAATATATATATATTATTATATATTATTATATATATTATTATATATATTATTATATATATTATTATATATATAATATTCTACTAACTAAAAAAATATATACTTATATATATATATATATATATATATTTTTTATAAGTATATATTTTATAAGTATATATAAAATATAATATAAATATAAATATAATATATAATATAATATAAGTATATATTTTTTTTGTGTTATAATTCTCATAATTTATAATTTTCATAATTAAGTTATCTAATAATCTTCATAATCAAGAAACATAAAAAGCAAATAAGTAAAGCGTGTTTAATCGTTTCGGTACGATAAAGTACGCCTGATATATCCGGCATCACTAGAATAACAGAAAAAAAAGAAACACGTGGGTAGGATCAAAATGGGAGATCAACCCGATCGGTTGGCTAAGTGTTACCCATCGAATACTAGGCTTTATTTGCTTATTTCTGAGCATCGAATTGCTAAAAAAATATTTAAAACCTTATATATATTTTATTATTGAAGATATAAAAAATACCGATCGGCATAATCATGGAAAATCCATGCAAATTAATTTGTAAAATATTCGTACAAGTAAAATAATTTCGTAAAATTCTGGGGGTTAAAAAGAAAATAAATGTTTTGTTAATTTAGGTGATATTATGGGAGGTGGTCCACGAGAAGTAGCAGAACATTTTATAGAACTGCACTCGTCGAGGATATTAGCTGACGACAACAGAAATAGACATCATTTGCCGCGAAAGGACTATATGCAGAATGAGTTAAAGGCAGAAGAAGTCGTAACTTATTTGGAAAGATTAAGAGAACGCGCGGAAACGGCCGCACCACCTTCTAGAAGGACTCAGGAAACTCAGACGATACCTGCCGCATTATTGCCGGTATCCTCGACCTTTCTTTTACAAGAATTACCGTCCGTCCAAGCGCCGCAACATTTGCATCAGGTAATACGATTGAATTGCATTTTATTTATTTATTCATTTATTTATTTATTTATTTATTTTTTCTTTTTTCCAAGTACTCTTAACCCAACGAATTAAAACATATCGTTCAATCGTTACGATTTCTAATTAATTGTTATCTTATTTTTACCAGAACTCAATGTCTGCGGTTACATCTTCCGTCACCAAGAGGTACTCATGTCCCTGTTGTCCTTATGCAACTGATAGACGCGATTTATACACGCGTCATGAAAATATTCATCGGGAAGAAAAACCTTTCCATTGTTATGTATGTTACAAACCGTTTAATCGTGCCGATCATGTTAAGAAACACTTTCTTCGGATGCACCGCGACGAAACCTATGATTTATCCAAAATAAGGAAAAATAGTACGAACGCTCCCAAGCCTTTGCAACAGGACCCAAATTTAACATCTAACGGTACTGGGGCTAATAGTCAACAGCAACAGCAGCAACAACAGCAGCAGCAACAGCAGCAACAGCAACAGCAACAACATGCCACTTATGCGCCTGGTTACAGTGGTAATAAAAATTACCAATTACAACCTAATCCTGGAAACAGCACAACAGGTAATACCGTTGGAATATACCAAGCAACGGCTATGCCTGCACCAGGTATTATACAACCAGACGTAAATAATTGTGGAACAGGAAGGAGAGTAGTAAATGGTGGATGCAACAGCAAAAGCCATTTGAAGGGAGGCTCGAAGGGAACTCAAGAACGAAGGTAACCTAAATTTATTCTAAGAACATAGTTAATTATAATACATCATAAATCACAGTAATAATAATAAAATACAAATTTGTTCAATAGGTATCAGTGTCCATATTGTACTTGGACGGGGGTTGACAATTGGTGTTTAAAACGTCACATGAATACACACCTGAGGCCATTCGGTTGTTCCCTTTGCGAATACAAAGCAGCACGTTCCGAACGTCTAACTACTCACGTGCTCAAAGTTCACAACAGGAGTCAATGTTCGAAATGTCCCTATGTCGCTCTAGACGCCATTGAGTTGCAAGCACATCAAATGCAAATGCATCGTGGAGGCAACTCTAATGCACAAGCAACGAGTTCGAGCGCACAAGCTGCATCACTTACCACGAATCGTCAACAACAACAACAGCAGCAACAGCCCATTCAGTAAGTTTCAAAATATCTATTGTTTCTAATTTTCTAACCCACTTAACCCCTTTAATATCTAATTATTTTGTCTATCATACTATATAAGATATATACACACACGAGTAATTTAAAGAATTCCATTATAAATGATCTTTGTTAATTTATAGTCCTGCTGCTGGAGGACGACCACCACCTGGACCACCGGTTTTCCCTGCACCGGCTTCAGCTATCACACCTGCCACCACCGTAATACCACCGACTACAATACTCGGGTAAGCCGATAACGGTCGAGCTTTGCTGGCTCATTCTGCTCGCTTTCGTTATCGTAAACCTTTTTTTTTTTTTTTACTTTCGTTAATTTTCGTATTTGCTCTTCTAATACCCTAGTTTTATTAACTAATCGAATGAACCTTCGCAGCTTCGTATTCGTATGCGCCTAACCAGATAGGTTGGTTTCTGGGGGTCTTTTAATAGTATCGATATGAATGATTACATTTCTTCAACAAGTATCATAAGCTCTGTGCGAATATTGTGTCAAGTAGTTTAAAGAGGGAAAAGGGGTAGTAGAGTACGTAGGGCTAACAAAATCGTTTCGTAATCTATTTACGATCGATTTAAATCTTGACTATCGTCAACTCAATTAAAACTGTTTCGTTCTTTTATACTGTCAATAATTAAATGCACAGTTGATACCATTCCGAGGCACGAATTAACAACTTTTATTTCATTTCAACGGTCTTATTCTGCCTTTTCGCTATTTTTCTCTATTACTCTCTATTGCTCTCTCTCTCTCTCTCTCTCTCTCTTTCTGTCTGTCTGTCTGTCTGTCTATCTCTCACTGTATTTTTTTTTATATACAATTCTTTCTATTTTATATAAATAAATTTAGATAAAAATAAATTCCCTTGTCGAAATCGAACTACGAAATGAGACACGCACATGAAGCATACACACACACACAAATAAATTAAAGAGACCACAACAAGGTTTATATATGTTGGCCGTTAGAGAGCACATACGAATGCACGAACAATATTTATTTATTTCTTTTTTTTTTTTTGTTTTTTTTTCTCCTAATTTTTCTTTAATTTTCTTTATTTTAAGATTTACGTTTATCGTTGAACGATCGACGATGGGTCACAAAAAAATGCGAAACGCTAGACACACGGGGTGGAAATAAAAAAAAAAAAAGAAAAGATAAAAAAAAGATAATACGAATTCTCACTTTTCTGAAAAATAAAACTAGTATTTAGAAATAAAAAAAAAGAGAAATTAAAAATAGAGATAGAAATAAAAATAAAAATAAAAAACGTATGAATAGGTATAGAAAAATTTCGTTGACGTACACATTTCGTATATTTTGTGACCTGTCGCATTGAATTCGAATACGCACGACTCGTCGTTCTTCGTTGTTGTGCCACCCGTTCGCTCCTCCACCTCCAAACCATCACCTCCACCTCCAAACCATCACCTACACCTCCAAACCATTATCCACATCATCACCTACACCATCACCCATCACCACCATTACCCACCACCTCCACCACCTGTATTCCATGTTATGTTACGTTCTCGCGTCATTTTTTTTACGATATTTTCTTTAGAATCGGTATTGCACGCTTCGTTCAGCTTTCGATGTCCGTAGAATTTGTTGTTCTCGAACTTTTTTTAGATTTTTCACTTATGACTTTTCTCCCCCTTTTTTTTTATATCATTTCTTTCGCTCCATCATTTAATTATTTTTCTTTCTCACACACATACACGAACTCTTTCTCTCTCTGTCTGTCTCTCTGTCTGTCTCTTTCTGTCGCTCTTTCTGTCGCTCTGTCTATCGCTGACTTGTTCCTTCCTTATGTGTCTGTTTATCTCGTCGTATGATGGGTGCTGATTAATTGATAGAAAAATGACGCGAACGTAACTTATGGAACAGTGCCGCGGTGGTTGCAGCCACGAGATGGTAAAATCACCTGCAACTGCAGCGACTATGGCATATCCCTTGGAGGAGGAGAAGCGAAGGTTCTTCGAAGGTCTTCTCGATCTCGATAACCTCGGGGACGGGAATGAAGAGGGCAAGGATTCTGACGAAAATGATCGCGTCAGCGATTCGATCGAAATATTTAACGATAACGTATCTCGTGATCGTAATTCGATTATAACAACAACATCATCATCTCTATCATCGTCTTCTGCATCATCTAATCGTCATTTTACATACAGCGACAGTTGGACCGACGACCAAACTCCGTTTCCATTGACCTCGGAGCTTCTTTATGGAAATTTAGACTGCGAGGAAAATGCGCAAGATTTAACGATGGGGAGTCAACCGGTAGCAACTGGTAGAATGAGACAACCTAGAACTAGGCAACCTAGAACAAGGAGAACTACACAACCGAGAGCAACTAGATCTAGGAAGAAGTCGGGAAATAACAACGCATCGAATGTACCGGCAAATAACAACAATTATAATTCGATGGTACCGGTAAATAATAGTAGTTCGATGATTCCGGTATATTATAATAGTCCGGTGATACCGGAAGATAATAATAGATCGATCGAACCGAGAGAAAGAAGATCGAGGAAACAGTGTACACCGAAGAGAGCTGTACGTGGAGTTAATACTACCGATGAAACATCTACGGATACTTCACGTTCAGATAATGTTAGTGCAGGAAATGCGTCAGGATCTAAACGGACTTACGACGAAATGATGAATGAGTCTAACACCGATGAAGGATCCTTCGCAAGTTCAAACGCAGGTGGTTCAAACGCAGGGTGTCCAAATGCAGGAGGTTCTAACGCAAGAGGTTCACCCGAATACTATAATGAAAGATCAATACCACAGATCTTAATGGACGNAAGAAGAAAGTTACAAATTTCACAGTTAACAGGTTTAATTAAACGAATTTATGAGAAAAGAAAAAAAATAAAAACTAAATATAAAAGTAAAAAGAAGCTTGTAAATATATCTTTATTGATGAGAGTGCAATTGAATAAAATAAAAAAAAAATAAAGGAATAAAAAGAAATAAGAAGGAGATATATTAGTAAACGAGATCCTATACGATTTATTGATAGAAAATAAATTAGGATAAAAGAAAGATTTGAAATGAATAAGAACTAAAGAAAAATGAAAAGAAAATGTAATAAAATAACGGGGAGGGGGGATAAAAAGAAAAAGATAGCTTGCGAAGAAGCTATGAAAAATACGAAAAATACGAAAGTGTGCAATTTTAATGTTTTATACTCGTACTATATTCCTCACCCCTACACTCTCCTTTACCCTTCGTATTCCAGCAACCCCCGTTATTATTCCTATTCCATTCTTTTCCCGATTCGATGTCTCGTACATATTTGTCTTCGTCCATCTGTAATCGTGTAATAATCCTTCATTCCTCTTTTTATCCACACTTTGCCTGTAAGTTGAACTCTTCTTTCGATATAAGAAGTAAGAAAAAGGAAATAAAAATAAAAGAAAAAAAAAATTAATTAAATAAAAGATTGTACGCGCGCGCTCATCTAACTCGTAAATAAAAAATGAAAAAATTTTTCAGCCGTTATGCTCGTTATATGCCCGTTTACCATATATCTGTGCTATATCTGCTGAAAATAAACTTTTATACATATAAGCCCATTTGTACAAAACCATTATCACGATTGTGTTATTACATTAAAATACATTACATCTATTATACTTTATATACTATATTGTGTATATATATGTATGTATATACATATATATTAACTTTTATCTTTATTTATATCTCTCCACCAACAACCTCTCCACCCTACACCTTACACCCTACACCCTACACCCTACACCCTACACCCCTTTACCCCTTTATCTTTTCCGTCACTCGGTTTGCTCGCTAATCCTGTTTTTCCACTCTTCTTCCCATTTTTTTTTCTTCTTTCTCTATCTTACTTCTCCTCCACCCCCGCCATCCACCTCACCACGTTCTTTGACAAATAAGAATCGATTCTGGACCGTCAGTGTATATTTTTCTTACGAGGGAATATTTTTAATAAGATCAATGTCGGTGTATTTTTCCTTTCTACCCTTTTTTCTTTTTGTCAATAGTTATTATCTTTGCACAACGTAAAAAATACCAGAGATATATATTAGGTTGTTTCATATAAGTTTTTCCATTATTTTTCAGTATAAAATATTTTTCTTCCGTGTCTTTGTATTTTATATTATTTTATTTAACAATATATGATTTTATTTCTATTAAACCTTGTTCGTAATAAACTATGGTATTAAATATTAGTAAAGTAATATTAAATATATGATATTAAGTATAACAAGTTAATTAAGAACAAGGAAGAAACTTATGGGGTGACTTAATATGTATACAGGTAACCCTCCTCTAACACGGTAGATAGGTTCCTAGAAAATTCAGTGCTGACTGAAACCGTGTTGTATGAGACCCAGAGCTAGTACAT
The DNA here is from genome assembly GCA_023678845.1 of Mischocyttarus mexicanus. Taxonomy (NCBI): domain Eukaryota; kingdom Metazoa; phylum Arthropoda; class Insecta; order Hymenoptera; family Vespidae; genus Mischocyttarus; species Mischocyttarus mexicanus. The sequence goes on along the minus strand of JACGTP010000007.1, from coordinate 2,501,241 downwards.
AAAGGGGGATTACAGTGTAGAAGTACAGTGCTGTACAAAAGTTTTGACAATTTTCTTATCGTGTTATAGAATGCCGTGTTGTAGGAAAGCTACCTGTATTTTATATATCGTAAAAAAAATACCGGATTTTGGCCCACAATTCAATGAAAATCATTTTTTCTATCGACCTATTCTATATGTTTCTTTTTCGTAATTTATTTGTTAAATAAATAAAAGGAGGGTGGATGGTATCGATAAAACTCTGACTTATTGTACATTGGTAAGGCCCGATCGGTAAAATGGTTAAATGGTTAAATGGTTATATTCCTCAACAGACGTCGCTGTGACCAATATCGTCATTTTTCCCACGCAAAGAAATCATTTCAAAAAATGATTTTAAATTCGTTTAGCTAGAAGTAGAGTTACTTTTTACTACTATGTAATAAAGTAAATGGTGCCTAGGCCATTTATCGATAAAATAACTCGACATTGGAAACCAAGCGTCAGAGTTACATCACACATACACACATATATATAGGGTTGGTGGAAAAAAATAGTCGGATTTTTAGCCACAACTTAATGGAAAAATCCGACATTTGTTTTCAACCAACTAAATATATGAAGAAAAATAAATAAAAGAGAAAAATGATTGCTTTTTCTCTGTATAGGAAAGAAGAAAAAGAATGAAATAATAAAAAATAAATGGATATAGAAAATAGTTCTCTCTAAGAACGTTATTGATTTTCTGAAATATCTCCTACGTATATATTTACTTTACTTTACTTACAAGTTTAGCGAGGAGAGCGTGGTCACCGAGGCGGCATCGACAGTCGATAATTGGATGAAATTTGAAACCGTTCACCACCACTACTACCACCACCACCACCATCACCACCACCGGTCTTCTCGACCCGTTCTAGAATCTAACAGTCTGTTACTCCGGAAATCATCGGTGAACTTTAACAAACCAATCTCGCGATTCGATAAATTGTACAGGGTTGTAAGGAGGAGTAAAACGTGAGGTAGATGGATGAGGAGAAGGTGGAGGAGATGGTAGAGAATGTGGTGGTGGCGGTGGCGGTGGTAGAGATGGAGAAGAAGGCATGACGATTCCCTACATTCAGTTCGTATTGGGATGTTTCCTCGAAAATGAAGTCCTTCCTTGTATTCCTGCTAAGTCGAAAGGATCGATCCGCGAGAATAGACTCGTCCCGGACGAACTATGAAAATTATTCTCTCGTGACTCTCTCTCCTGACTCCTTCGTGACTGTGTCGCTTGTCGGATATACGTTGAAGCTAGCGATGCTGTTTTCGATAGAGCACGAAAGCTCTCTCTCTCTCTCTCTTTTTGTTATTACGTGCAAACTTATAGTACACATTTTGACGCGACCAAGTCGAGGTTTCGTACAGAAGCCAAACGACAAAGAGTACGAAGAGACAGAAAGTGAGAAAGAGAGAGAGAGATGAAGAAGAAGAGAATGAGAGAGAGAGAGAGAGAGATGGGTAGAACGTTGCACAAGTTTTACGATGTAAATTTTTCTCACGACAAGACGCATAATCGACGTGCATGCAATTTTCTATTTACCCATATATATATATACCAAGAACGACAATCTCCACCGTTACGCGATTATATATAATGTAAAATGATGAAGATAATAAAAATATATTATAATAATATATACATGTATATATAGTATGTGGAAGAGATAAACGTTGCTAGAACGAAGAGGAGATGATACGTGACGATTAGAAAGAAATTATCTCGTACGAATTATCTCTGGTAGTATTATAGTCGTGTAGGAGTATTAGAGAATCGATTTATATATATTTATATATATATATAAATTACGGTTGAATATTCGTTATTATTCTCGTTAACAATGATTTACCACTAATCGAATATCACAATTGTACTCTTTTTCTTCTCTCTCGTCGATTAATGAGATTTCATTCTTTATTTCTCTCTCTCTCTCTCCCTTTTTTTTAGAAATTATCAAGAAATCATCATCATTTCTTTATCGTATTTCTTCTCGATTATTCCTTTAATTTTTCTTTTCTTATTCCATGCAAATCCAATAAGAATACACGTTATTTCGTGATAACGTATATAATGATTACGATTTCTTTCGTTAAAATTTACTGGTAAGATATTCTCTTGCGAGTTTTAAGAAGGTAGAATAATTTTCCTGAATTGGATTAATAGAGAAGGGACTAATTGTAAAGTAAGAAAGAGAGAGAGAGAGAGAGAGAGAAAGAAGGGATGGTTTTAACGTGAGAAAGTAAAACGCGTTTTGTCGCCTTCCTCTTACATTTTCTCGTGGTAGTCACGAAGCCACCTAATCGCTCCTACTAATCAAGTTAAAAAAGTCACGCAAGCTCAACTTCACCTCCTCTTTCTCCTCCTCATTGTCGTTGTCGTCGTCATCGTCGAACTTTCGTGATCGTTAAAAATTGTTAGGAACAAGCTAAGAGAAATACGAATTCGATTCGTCTTCTACGGATGCCCCATTCTTTTTCCCCAGTTGTAATCTCGCTTGTATATATATACAGGTATATATACGAACCTAGAAAACTAATCTTATCACTGGGCAATTTGTTTCCATGACGCGTCGAGAGTAAGAGAGAGAGAAAGAGAGAGAGAGAGAGAGAGAGAGGGAGTTGTTTTTTTTTTTCGAGCAATCCTTCTCTTTTCTCTTTAATCTTTCTTCACCTAACTTTAGTTAACCACAGACGGACGTGTTAACACCGAAAAAGGATAGAACGGATTTTAGGTGAGCTTATTAAAAACAAAACGTTAAGTGCTTGGAACTCACACGCGACTCTGAGTGAAAATTCTTCAGATTTTTACTGTTGGTAGTAAACTGTATTAAATTATTAGATTATTTATTATATTTTTGTTTTAAGAAGATTATAATTATTAAAAGTATCTTTACACGTACACACGTATATATATTTTTAATATTTATATTATATATATATATATATACGTAGATTTGATCTTTCAACAAATTATTTGAGATAAATCTAAATCTTGTTTCATTTGATTATTTCAAAAAAACAAAAAACCAATGTGTCAGAAGGATCAAAAGATAGTGAATAATAATTAAACGTGTATATAAATTTAAATGAAATTTAGCGTAGCCATTTGTTCGGTAATATTTGCGTTACGTAGATTATAATTAGATTAGGATAGATCGCGAACAATACCACAGACTTAAGTCTCACGCTGCGAGAAGGTTGATGTGCTTTTGGAGATCCACGAGATAAGACTCTATTTCTATCATTTATTTTTCTAACAAATTTATTTTTCATTAATATTATATATATTTTATATGTTAAAAGGAAATAAATCTGTATAGTTCAAACCGATAAATGAGTTAGAAATGTTTTTTCCTAACTTTTTATAGAATGCTTCAATTAGGATAAGTAGGTTGTTGTTAAAGTTGGATGAAAGAATAATGGATATCGTTTTAAATCGATTTACCGATCCGATTGACTTTTATAAATATTAACCAAACCATGGAAATGCTTTGATTCAGTTCAAAACTATAAATATAAAACGCATTTTGATTGATGTTCGATTGAAACGTCAAATGTAACACGCAAGTTGTTACAATACTAAATCACATATTTGATGTGCAGCACTGAAGTGCATTGTATTATTTTATTAATAAAATACAAAAATTAGAAGAATTTCATTCAGACGATATCCCATGGAGAACGATCCTCCCATAAGTCCATCTCATAAAAAGCACGCGAGATAAGCTTTTCACCTCTTAAATTGGATATTAATTTTCTTCTTAATTTGAATTCTCATTAAATTTATATTAATTGTCTTAGTAAAACATTTGTTTTTCTTGTTAAATCATTCTTATCAATAACATTTTCCCACTTTTCGTGTCGCGTTTTAAATGATTTGTAACCACTGTGCGGTTGTCTCGTATTTCCCCTGTTGTACCACCCACAAGTCTTATCCGATCGATATTTCCCTGTTTCCCGAACCCCCCGCGACCCACCTAACCGCTCAAACAAAAACCTAACACGCTTCCCTTAAAACCTTTCACTTTTCGTTTACTTTGAAAATTTTCGATACTATTTTAAAAAGAAGTTTCACTTAAAACAAAAAAAGTAGCTACTTTATTGTGATACAAGCATTGAAAATTCTATGGGAGAAGAAAAGCTCGATTGAACTAAATCGCATGGACTTACACTGAGGACCTTGGTCGATTCGAAATTCCCCATTTCAACATATAAATTCGATATTTTTCATTCTTTTGCTTTTCGATCATCCCCACGTGTGTGTACATATGTATATTTCAAATGTTGTAACGTATTAAAGCATTCTATCGGGAAATAAATGTAAATCGTTAGAAAAGTGAACAGGTACCGTGTTTGGACAGAACGTTTTTAACATGTTTGTTTTTGTTATATATTTATATATATATATTTTTTTTTAAACTTCGACGAGCGAGTAATTCTTCCGTTAAATGTGAAATATAGACCAGCTGTACTTTACCTTCCTCTCTTTTTCTCTCACTCACTCTCACTCTCTCCCCCTCTTTCTGTTGTTTCTATTTTATATAAATAAAAGCTTTTGGAACGAAAGCTTTTCCGATCGACGAACAATAAAACAGTAAATACGGGCAGCACCACCGATAATAATTAATATTACTTTGACACGGTAAAATCGCGACAACGGGTGAGAAAAAAATGATGTTCTATTTATTCTATTTTATTTTATTTTATTTTATTTTATTTTATTTTATTTTATTTTATCTTTCTTTTTTCATTTTTTTCTCTTCTTTGTTTGCGGGAACGCGTTAAAAAGTTTATCGTTTATTCATTGTCCCTACAAAGCTTTCGATGAATGAAATCAAACTTTGGTATATACAAATATATTGGTATATAGATTAAACATATACGATACGTATAAATATAATAAGTAAAATATAAAACCAATAATTGTATTTGATCGAAGAAATTTTTACAACACGTATAATCGATGACGAGAAATAAATACACTTCATTCATTCTCTCTCTCTCTTTCTCTCTCTCTCGTTCTGTTTTCTTTCTTTATAACGAATTTCCAGGCCAAAAAACACGGCCTCTTTTATTCTCTTCGGAGGTAGATACAACTATACTCATTTCAGCAAGAAATCTAACGATTCGAGGTATCGTTCGTCGAATTCACCCAATACATGATTCCTTTCAAAAACTCTTCGAAATAAACTGGCACGGATAGAGATAGAAAGAGATAAGAGGAAAGGAAACAAAAATGAAATATATAAATATATAAATATATAAATATATATATATATATATATATATATAGACATATATATAAAAATCAACCCTCATAAAATCGAAGAGAAAATTTGTATTGAGAATTGATGAGTGGTGCTTATAAATACGCGTATTAAATGTTACAGTCGTAGTCGTCGTAGTAGTAGTCGTAGTAGTCTTCGTAGTAGTCGTCGTAGTCGTTGATTTTTCGATTCGTTTCGGATAAAATCATTGCTCCGGTTTCTCGGTCGTCATGAATATCACGCGTCCGAGTTTACGAGCTTTCGTCCGGTTCTACTGTTGGTGTTGCAGTTGCTCTCTTTCTTTCTCTTTAGTCTCTCTTTCTCTCTCTCTCTCTCTCTCTCTCTTTCTCCCTTTTTCTCTCTATTACCACGTCGCGTTTGCGATCGTTGACGGACAGTCACGAACACCCTTTCAAAAAGATTTTCATCGGCGCGACGTTCCCGTTTTCCCTCTTTCGCAGTTCGATCCATGAATCGAGCAGCACGCTTCCACTAACACCAACCCTCCTCCTAACTCCCCCCAACCTTCTCCTCCTCCTCCACCTCCACCACCACCCTCACGCTTCAATGTTCCTTTTTTCTTTCGCAACCCTTTTTCCTCTTTCTCCCTTGTATTTTTTGTATTTCCCTTTTATCGTAGAAATAAATCGGGCCGAACTATATTTTTTCCTTTTTCTTTTTTTTTTATTTCTGCTTTTTTTTTTTTTTTATTTTGTTGCGATCGTTTCGACTAGATCGTTTCCTGCCGAATATCGAACGATAAAGACAGTTAGATGCGACGCCAACCTTTTCATTCCGTTTTTTCATTTTTATTTATTTATTATCGATTTATCACTTTCTCTTTTTTTTCTTTTTTCTATTTGTTTCATCTGATATGTTATAAAATCGTCTATGCACTTGGAAAAATATTACCTTCGACTTTATCTCATTGAATAATTTTCTCACAATTCATTCTTTTTATTAGTATCAATATATTACGTATCTTTTTAAGAGTGTTAAAACATAGATAAATAATCTCTAACAAACTTTCTAAATGAACTTACTACCTTTCCCCTTGATTTTCTTTTTTCCCATCAATCAATATTCATTTTAACTAACACAAAGAAATTAAACACATATTAAAGATTACAAATTACAGGATTTATCATTGTTTTAAGAGACAAACACTTGTTCCTTGAATTTGATACACGAACAACGAATTAGCTCATTTTCATTAACCATTATGTCCATTATGACAAATCTAATTTACTTCCATTTAAAATACCACGATTATTGTCTATCAATTTAATTTTGAAAATGTTGTTATTTGATTCGTCTAATATGTCACAGTAATCTGTTTAAAGTAAAACCAAAGAGGACGAAGTTAGAGATTTTCTTTGACCATTGTTTCCATCGTGATTGGCGCAGAGTGACTTATTCAAAGTGTATTTTCTCTCTCTCTCCTTCTCTAATTTCAAGTTGGAACCGCGAACGAGTCGTTTCATTTCAAGGATCTATAGCTATGTTCGTTTGTCGCACGACTTTCCAAAGATCTTTGAAGATAGTAGTGGAATGGTGATGGTGGTTAGTGATGGTAGTGATGGTATAAGAGAGAAAGAGAGAGAGAGGAGAGGACTTGGGTAAGGTAGCTGCTGTTGGTCGTAGTTGTTGGATGGAAAATTTAACTCGCGGACCGTCGCAATTAATCCGTCTAATTAAAGGCGAAGAGAAGAGGGGAACACGAGAAAAGAGGAATACGAAGAGGAAGAGGAAGAGGAGGAGAGGGGAGAGAGAGAGGGCAGATTTCATCTTCAGTTTGGAACGTCGGTTCGAGGGAAACACCGTCGAACCTTCGTTCGAATGAAATTCTTCCTTTCCCTTTATAAACTGAGTGAGAGAGAGAGAGAGAGAGAGAGAGAGAGAGTAAGAGTTAAAGAAAATGATAGAGATAAGTAAATACGGAATAAATTTCTATGAATTTGTTTCGATTATCCCTGCATTTAATATCATAACTTTTTTCTAACTAACTTTGTTACTTTTTTTCTTTTTGTTGTTCTTGTCAAACCGTTATATCGTCAAATAAAAATTTCTTATACCATTGAGTTAGATTTTATATTAAAAAGTAATCATCACTTTATAGAGTAGAGGAAGAAGAAATAAATAATAATAAGAACAAAATATATTAAGAAAATACATATGGAATAAAAGTTTTTTATTTAAAAACGATAGAGAGATTCATCCAATGACGTAAGTTCTTCTTTTTTTTTTTCTTTCTTCTTTTTTTGTACCATTTCAATCGACCGTAAACGATCTACCTCCCGACGTTAATTACATTTTGAATTAATGCCTAGCGTCGTAGTACGGCTTGCGTTAAATAAGCGAATGTAACCGGCAACTTTGCACGCTGAAAACGATTGAGCACGCGCTCGTGCACGAGCTTGAATATAATGCAACAATAGACGGGGATAGATGCACTTCCTAAAGTACAATGGGATTTACTAATAGAGTATGCAATTACGTATATTATGAAAGAACTAAACAACTTATTAATGAAATAATATATAACATGTTTGATATAGTATTAGAGATCTTATTAATTACCTACTCTATCCTATTTCCCTTTTTTTTTCTTCTTCCTCCTGGTCGATCTATCATTTGATAATTAAACCATATCTAACTATTTTCTATTTTTATATTTATTCGTCATAAAGAGAGAATATATCTCGTATTAGTTATACCCAATCGAACACATTTTAAATATTATACTTTATTGTTATTACTACCACTACGAAACTCTCGATTTATTTCTTGTAGAAATTTTAATTAAAAAAAAAATTATAATCACGGTTCGTTAGTAATACCAAATAAAACTTAACCCAAGGTATAATTATTAATATTGAAAAGAAAAATCTAAACGTTTTGGAGAATATTTTCATTGCACGAATATTCGATGATAAACGTAATAAATCTAATGGAAAAAATTGATGATATATAAATCTTTTAAAAGTTATGTATATATTCTAATTTATGCCGTAGATAAAGAATATCGTAATGATAATTGTAATTAATGTGGAAATAGAAACAAACAAACTTATCGATAAATGGGATATTATTAAAACGTGTTAATAAATCCCACATCGATACGAATTTTTCTTATCAGTCGTTTATATGGTGTCCATGTATATAAACTCATATTAAATGATTAATTCATGTAGGGAAAGTAAGAATAACGTGGTAAAGGTAACGTCTGTTTATGGGGAGGGAAGAACGCATTGTATGGCAGACAGTCATCCGGTAACAGAGGCGTAACCGTAACAACAATTATTGTTGGGCCAAGCGGCTCCCGGTCACGCATCCGTTTCGGAAATGACGCTGACCGTATCTTGTTTCCTTCCTTCCTTCCTTCCTTCCTACCTTTGCGTTTCTCTAACTACCAATCCTCTATCGTTCCTGCATCCGAATCGACCGATTGTCGATTAAGGGAAACGCCAATTCGAATATGCGATTAAAAAATCTGTTCTACAGAAAACAAAAATCAAAATAATTAACCACTTTTTCTCTTTTATTATTTAAATTATATTCTCAACAATTTCGTTTATATATCAAACATATTTATTCCTTCCATACTAAAATTGTTTACCAAGAGTAGCATGTTTTTTTAGTAGCTTTAATAATAAATTAAAGAAAAAACGATTTATTAATAATTAATAGTGTTTACTTTGTATCACGAACAAGAAAATAACAATGTATAAACGGTAAAGGTAATTTACCAAATTACGGGATAATTAAATCATGCGCTAAGGAGTATCTTGAAGGAAAGATTCTACGAGAGAGAAAGAGAGAAAATAAAAGAGACGGAAAGAAAAAGAGAGAGAGAGAGAGAGAGATTCAAAATGCAAATTGCAAACGCTTAGCCTGGAATGAGTAGTTGCAAATTAAAATCGATGCTCATAGGAATTTTTATGGACATGCGGATAGTATGTATATATATATATAGGTAGATCTGCTTTAAAATGAAACGCTAACGAGCGATTGTGAAATATTAGCGTTCGTGCACTCCAAGCGTACGTGTGCATGTGTAGGTGCAACCCGACTGTCAAAGAGATGAATTTTGTTCTTCCGTGGATCATAAAGGGGATACCTAGCGTATATATGTATAATACTTTTATTACCAAACGAACAACGAGAAAAATCTATTTTCTTTATTTTTTAAATATTTTTATTTTAAAACGATTCCTGTGCTGTTCATCGTTCTAGAATTAAATTCGGAATAGCAAATATTTCTTTCTTTCTCTCTTTCTTCTTTTATGTTTTTTTTTCTCTTTTCTTTTATCGTATTCGCGAATTTCGTTACCTCGTTTATAGATATTTTTGTTAGAAAGGAAATGATACGATTTATCTACAGATTGATGAAAAGTTAAAGATCGATTTTAAGTTAACGTTTCATAGCAATGATGATAACGATCAATCTGATTTGAAAATAAGAGGAGAATCGAGAAACCATCGAGGTTATTGAAATAAAAACATCATTCGTTTATCCGTGATAGAAAATTCCGAACGGAGGGAGCTGTGTCATTTCTTATTCGATTTTCTCTTTCTCTCTCTCGATTTATTCTGTGCAATTACAAGGATTAATTGGGTAGGTAAATCTTAATTGTTCGTTTATGCTACACTTGTCGAATAGTTTACTTATACTCGTATCTATTAAGTGCTAGAAATTAATTCATTACCTTTTTTTTTTAACTTTAATTTCAAATGTATTTATTAAGTAATCGTACATTTTCTTTATTCTTCAAAATAGTTTTTATTATTTTCGATGACTTTGATTCAAAGATGATGTTTATTTATCCAATGAATTTAATATCAAGGAATCGAATTAATTGCCAGACCTAATATTTAAACTCGATCAAAAATAATTTTTGTATAAGAGTACAATCATTTAAAAAATTATTCTATCAAGTGTTTTTTTAAATAATTTTTGATAAAATAGAAAAAAAGTAGGTGTTAGTGAGAGAGAGAGAAAGTGAACGAGTGTGAAACAAGGAACTATGAATGCTTGGATGAGTGTGTTTGTTTATTTAGAATATCGCTTTTATTGGTTCGGCAGGAAGTTAAAATCCGTTTGTATATAAAAAATAAATACTGAAGTGTTTAAAAAATAAATAAAAGAAGAGAGCGGTTATTTTCCGAAATGTAGTTGACTACGCATCATTATGAAATAATTTTGACACGAGATTATATTTCAAACCCTTTAAGTTCTATGGTTGCAGTGAAAGTTATTTGTGTGAATTATGTACACGTATATACAGTTATCGATTAAAAAATTCTACAACGTTACGATAACCTATTTGATTTTTTAACACTAAATCTACCACGTGTGGGAGTCCAATAATTAAAAAGGTTAAAAAATTATAATCAACTTACATTAGATTTACTTTGTCTTTATATCCAATCCTGCATATCCATATCCATAACTGCACGTATCCATAATTGCATTGTATCCATAATTGCACTGTATGCATATATGCATTACACATACTCAGTCACATATGCATATCACAGGAATAAGACACGCACACGTGTATAAGCGACGCGAAATTACGTACTTTAACTAATATCGATGCTATTCCTTTCGATGCTCGAAGAAGACTAACAATAAATATGAAAAACAACTACGAATAAATTCGAAATATACCGAACATACACGAAGGTCAATAACAAATTCTACGACGCAGTTCTTCATAGAATAGAAATGATAATATCGGAGTGAGAAGAGAGAGAGAAAGATGAATATAAACAAAACATTGAACGGGCTGACCTAAGCCGGTTGTATTAGGGAATATTTTTCTATGTATAGTTAACATAAACCAAATTTCCAAGAATTCAACGAGGAGATATGAACACTACCGATTCTTATCTCTTTTGACTTTAACCTACTACACCTTGGCCTATCTTTCTCTCAATACATTCTATACGTAAGGATTATACCGATGACCTACTTTTCATACCAGTGACCTACTTTCGAACAGCTGTTTTCTATACCTTTAATGAATATTTAAATAATTATAATATGTAGGTTTATGTATGTATCGAATATATTCGATCAAAGCTACTCAAAAATTATTGTTTGATGTACCTGCAATTTTTGATAAGTTTAATTAAAATATATGTACGTATTTAAATCTTTTCTTTTTTGTTTTTTAAATATTACTAGCATTTTCTATAAGAATTATGACATTTAATTAAAACATTTGAAGGTCCTGTACCTGTGAACATATGTTTGTGAGATAAAGCGTTCGAGAAGCATTGCAAGTCATACCGAATAATTGCTAATCTCGTATAATCTTTTATATTTTCATAAAAAAAATATTTAAAAAGATATATAAAACATATTTTTGTAAATTAATAAAATATATATATATGTGTGTGTGTGTGTCCATGGCATTCAAAGAATTACAAAATTTTATTTAAAAATAATTCCAAAAATTTGTTACAAAGAAGAATATTACTGAAAATGACGGCTATAATATAACCGATTAAAAATACTTTCCCCATTTTCACAGTAGAATAATTTTATTTCCAAATGTAGTAATAAAACCGAGGAAACTTTTTGATATAAATGTAATAATTAAATATGTATTAAATTGGTTCCTTTGACTAATTTTAAAAAATTTCATAATTATCATGGAAAATAATATCGTCAGTTATTTCTCTCGAACAATGTGAATGAATATCTTTTGGAGAGGATGAGGATGAGGATGAGGAAGAGGAAGAGTAGATAATACGAAGGGTATTGTAAGAGTACTTATTGTTAGGGAAGTTAGACGTCGTGTACATCGGCGATTGATGAATGGGGAAGAGGAGGCCATGTGGGATGGATCATATCTTTGCTTAGGCCGTAAACTGCAGGATTAGTTTAGCTGATCGGCATCAGCAATGGCAGCGAATAGCCAACCAATGCAACGCTTTCGAATAATTCTCGAGGTAGGTGTAAGCTGCTTGCTTCGCTTTGAAGCGTAGAGTGGATTAATGCGAACCTGTGACATGATGGTCCCATCACCTCCTCCCATACCCTCCTCCACCGATGACTTCGATGGTTTGAACGGATTGATGATTTCGATCGGATTTAGACACAGATGTTTTCGCTTTGTGGGTAACCGATTCTCTCTCTCTTTCTCTCTCCCTCTTTCTCTTACTTCGTATCGATTAAATCAAACCACTGGATTTAAACCCCCACGCTTATATCCTAAATAATCTAATTGAAAAATTTGTTTGTACAGGTTAATAACATCGAATAAAATCGTACTACGTATCGATAAATCGATACCTATACAAGATCGTAGTTTAATATACACCAACTTGGATCGTTTGATTTGTAATGAAAAATTTGGTCGATTTCTTCCCTTAGGCGAACGTTCGAACGTTTCGGTATTCGGTATCCGGTGGTGATAGCTGAATAAGGCTATTGATATAACCAAACCATAGCCCATGGTTCGGGCCAATAACTAATTAACGTTCGTAATCCCCTGAGTTTTAGATCGTGAGGAACTCCTTCCAGTTAACCGGTACCAGTCCGGTCCTATCGATATATCAATTCGTAACAGTGATCCTTCCATCGGTCCTGTATCGTCACAGCTACGTACTACTTCTACTACTACTACTACTACTACTACTGTTACTGAGGGGGAAAGGGCTGAGGGTTTCTGTTACGATTGCAGCAATAGCAGCAGCAGCAGTCGCCTCCGATTATCCAGCGAATATTTAATGAACGGATCGCTCGCATAACGCCAATTTAAATTTTAAAAGGGGGAAAACGGAAGGGTGGGTAAAAGTGGTGGGAATGAAAGAGTTCTGAAAGAGATTTGGGGAGTACGAGGGAGATAGCGTGGGTAGAAGATAAGAGGTAAAGGTATGGCCCCTGAAAAGAGAAGAACCAAATCGGTCCAAGTTTCTCCGATATCCGCGAGAGCGCCAATGAAATTATTTGGTAGACTTTATCTTCAAACCTGGTTTTAACGAAAGAAGATTAAAATCCTTTAAATACGTAAATCGCGAACGAGAGATTTTAAAATAAATCGTTTCTCCTAAATTTGAGGGACTTTTATCTTTCTTTTTTTTTTTTTTAAATTAGTTGTTTCGAAATAAAGCCAAAAAGGAATCATAATTTTCCATAAGCTTAAAAGCGTGTTCGACGGAATATTTGGTACACCGTTGGTTTTATCTCTCTCTCTCTGTTTCTCTCTGTTTCGGTATATGAGTAGGTTGCGGTTCGCAACGCGGTTTCGTCGGTAACGCACTTACGAGTAAAGGAGGTGATGGAGGGGTGAGGAGAACTGGGGGAAGGAAGGGGTTGAGAGTAGGTGAACGGCGCGAGTTCCGAGCCGTATAATCCCTTTAAGAAGCCTTTACGAACGTGACAACCGACGTGGTGCAGTTGCATACACAAAACCATGAACACGACGGCGACGGCGGCTGGCTTCGGTCTCTTATAATGGCCTTTGCATATCATTAATTTTACAAACATTTTAATACCTTTACGTGCACGTAATTAAGACGATCCCTGGAGTTCGATTAGAGGGATCAAGAAAAGAGAAAACACTCAATAGCTTTGGAATTAAAAAGTAATGTATCGGGACTCGATTAAAAAAACTTATATATATATATATATATTAAGTTGGTGTAAAAAAAATGTCGAATTTTTTACCACAATTCAATAGGAAAATTCGTCATTTATTTTCCACCAACCAAATATACATTCTGTTTTTTAGTTTATCATTTCTCTTCTCACCAGTTGATAACGAATAATTACGAAATCGTTAAGAGACTTTAATTATATCGTATCGCAGAATATATAGATCGATGATGATGAGCCAGCATTGAAACGTAAAAAACAGTATCTCCTCAGGCGTTAAATGAGAGCACGTTTTCGGATATCTCTCTGACCGTACGCATACGTGGATACTTATATTAGCTATATATAGATATATATATATATATATAAATAAATATATATGCATATATATATATAGAGGTAAAGGTACTCGCATACACCTACACGTACAGTTTTCAATTAGCTACGGGAATGCTCGTAAGTTCTTGTTAACTAATAATTAATAATCGAGGTCGGAGCTCGGGCGAGAACTTGCGGTGTGCGTTGGGTACGAGCTATCCCATCAGACATATGCGCTCGCGTGGTATAATTAGACAGTGTGTAACGCTGAGCATGATACGTACGTACACCTATCTACGTGCATGCACGAGCAATACATCTTCCCTTCAAAAGGGAACACCCTTTATGCTTAAACGTTCGATAATAATCGAGCTCTTTATCAGTTTTAGAGTTATTGAAATATTATTATCTATTCCCCTATTAAACCATCGATGCTGAAACATACATAGAATATATTATATATTCCTTCTTCTCTTTCGTTAGTTAGTAATTAATAATAGAACACGCATGGAATAATCGATTTTCTCTTGTTTTATATTTCCTTCATATTCTATCCTTATCTCTTGATCTCTTTTAAGCTCAAAAAGATAAAAAAAATTTGTTCCGTAGCCCTTTTTTTTCTTTTCTTTTATCCACGTATTTTTTTCTTCGTTTAGGGGTAAAGAAAAAAACAACAAATCTAATATTATAAAACATTATTCGATGATATTTTTGGTTAAAATAGGAAACAATATTACTAACGGGATTAGAGTATAACGAATGTTAATTAACGTATATCACGTTAAATTGATAAACTTTTGATTATGATTTTTCGTTCTAATGTATTTACAAAAAAAAAAATGAAAAATAAAAACCGATTAAATTATCTTATATTAGATCGTTGGAAACAAAAAAAGTATCTATAAAAAGATATATATCAGACTTGCTAAAACGAATGAGAGTAGATATGGGCAAGAGGCAATCTCTTTATAGGTGGAGTAGCTAACAGGTGGAACGTAAACTTGACTTTCCTTTGCCCGATTGGTAAATATTTTATTGATTTTGATTATGCAATTCCTCCCCCTTTTTCCCAACATTATTCCAACAAATTTGTTTACCTTACAAAATCATTATATACATATTTAAATATTCATATTTATTTAACGTAACAAATTAGAGAAATTACGATCTTATAGATGATTAATGGAATGATTTGGGAAAGTGAGGAAGGTGGAGGGTAGAGGAAATCGAGATCAATGTCAAGGGGACATAAATGCAACGTAACGGCTTAACGTGAACAAACTCGCCTTGTGCTTTCCGTCCTAGCTGTTTGGTATCGGACGTCGAGCTTACTAGGAACCACACGACGCAGTCTCCTCTTCCTCCTCCTCCACCTTCTCCACGTACCATCATCCCCCAATGCTACTAGCCTTGATATCGTGGATCGATATCGTGGATAGGAAGCTTCAGGGATTCGACTCCGGATCGCGTGGGATTTCACCTCGATAATTGAACATTCGACTTCGATCTACTCTCGATTGTCGGAACACGAACGGATCTTGCTGAGGTTATTGTTAGTTAACGCGTTCGTTCCAGGGTAACGAGATATCCACGGTAGCTCTAGCCTAAGGGCTCTAGGGCTTGATAACTAATTGTAAGTTGTCTTATACTATATTTTTTTTATTCATTAAATATATATATACTTCACGAGATTATTCATTTAATTTATCTTTATTAATGTCTCTCTCTCTCTCTTTCTCTCTTCAAAAAAAATTTCAGTCTTCTTTTACCAGTACCACATAAACGCATATTTATATATATATCTTTACATAGACACACGTCACACACACACATAGACACTAGGAACGCGTAAATACACATAGCTAGTATAATGACCTACTCTCTCAGATGTTTCCGTAAAAATGCACCTTTTTCCCAGAATGTGTAGAGCTGTCTTTTTTATTTTTATGCTCATATTATCATGTCCTAACGGAAGCTTGGGAGCGCGTACATTAAGCCAAGTACAAACTTTACGATCCACCTGTTCTAAGCGTGGCATATTTACCTTAACCCCTAGACTCCCCCTCACACCCCTTCTCTATTCCCTCCCTTGCCCCCATATCCCGCGTTTACACCATCCAACGTCTTCATAACTGCCACGCGACGTGCTTTCCTGTTTTTTTTTCTCTTCCTTCTTTTCCTTTCTTTTTAAATACTTATTAAGAAAATGTAACTTCTTCTTTTTTAATTTCTTCTCTTCAGTTAATCTCATCGAATTATCCCTGATAAAAAAAGAAACTTTAACTCTTTAGAAATTAATTTTCTTTCTATATTCGAATAACGTAATTCGAATTCGTATGTTGAAGAGACATCGTCTTACACGTTTTCTCTACCAATTTTAGTTGAAATTCAATCGGAGGAAACGAAAGTGAACGACATTTGATAGTAGGAAAACGTTACCGTTGAAGTTATTTTTAGAATAATCCCGGTACGAGGTTTGCTTCGGTCGTCGTAGCTTATTCTTTATTTTTTCTTCTTCTTTCAAAAGATGAAAGAAATTCATTTTCGTTTACGCGTAGAAAATGGCATCGTTTACGCGAGCTAGGGAGCTTTCTCTCTTTATCTTTCTTTCTTTCTTTCCCTGTCTTTCTCTTCATTGGATGCTGTAACGTTGCAACGTAAAAGTATGTTCTTTATTATACGGAAGTGAGGTGTCGGGTTGGGAGGGGGACGAAAGGGGGTTTAAGAGAAAAGAGACATAGATGGATGGATAGAGCGTGAAAGGAAAATGAAGATACCGAGAGATGGAAAAAGAGAAACTAAAGTGACTCTTTCTCGTACGACGATGGGAATGCTATGGGGAATGGTGGGGAAAAATGGAAAGGAACGGGGAAGAAATGGGCAGAAAGAGTGATAAAGATTGGGAAAGAGATAGACCAAAATCCTGAGCTTTCGTTCGAAGGTGAATACTGAATACATTACTCGACGGTAATGCAGTTCGCACATAAATTAACATACGCCCGCGGCTGTTCTGAGAGGAATCGTCCGAGCAACGGAGCAGGGTGAAGAGGAGGAAGGGGGAGAAGGGGGGGGGGGGGGACAACGCCGTGAAAATCTTCTTTAAAGTTTCAATGGGCCGCGAAAAGTTTTCTTCGACGAAATGAAAATTTGCCCTGAAAACTTTTCTCCCCACTCCCTTTTACTCTCTTGGAAAGCAAAAGGAGGATTAAAGAAGAAAAACCAAGAGAGTGGAGGGGAGAGATTAAGAGGAGAGAAGAACCAAACAAAGAGAGAGAGAGAGAGAGAGAGAGAGAGAGAGAGATGAGCAGTATTTTATTTTTTGTTTCCAAGATCAACTGATATCGAGAGATCGTTTAGATCGGTTTTCGTGCTAGGACTAGTACCCGTAATCCAATGCATTCGAGCCAATAATACAAAAAAAAAAAGTAGTATTGCTGTATCGTGAAGTTTTTCTTCTTTTTTTTTTCTTTCTTTTTTTTTATAGGGATTAAAGGCTTCCTCTTGGTGAACGGAAAAATGGGAAGGAAAGAAAGAGAGAGAGAAGGAAGAAGTGGATTAAGCTTGTTGTAACCGTCATCTAACGATTCACCGTCCATCGATATTGCCTATTGAACATGAATTTCCTGTCGAATCCATGTTAGCGATGTAATTAAACCGTTAAAGGAGCATGAATTATTATCGTATCGAAGGTATATAACCGTAAGGTGGGAAAAGTAGAAAAAAAGAAAAGAAAAGAAGAGAAGAGAACGAACAGTGTGGGTATAAATACGATGAAATCGAAGCTTTTAATTAAGACCAGCCCATATGGGCAGATTTCTAACCAATTTACCGAGCTAGAATCCGGGTCACGATACCAACCATTCCCGGGGAAAATTACTAAAGATCTTTAGTTATTTTACGAACGTTTCCCTCTTTTTTTCTTCTTTTTTTTTTCGAGTTGTATCATCTCGGAATAGTTCCATCGGTCGTTACGAAAAAAGAAATATATATTTTTATTTTCCTTTTTATTTATTTAACGATACTCGTCTCCTCGATATTCACCGTAGAACTTTGAATTTTGTACGTCCCAGTCTACGGTTGATCTATTTCTTCTTTTTCTCTATCTCCCTCTTTCTCTCTCTCTCTCTCTCTCTCTCTCTCTTTTTTTATCTATCTCTTTCTCTCTCATCCTGTTTACGACTTTGGTGACTCCAGCGAAAGATGGCTGGCTAGCGCGGTTTCATCCACTAAAAGTTTTCGTTATTAACGACACTGGATGCATTAATTTAAAAGGGTTTGCTCGTTATTACCGCAACAACAATTTGTAATTAAGAAGAAAGCGCGTACATTAAATAAACACGAAATTTTTACTGGAATATCGACATTTTTCAAAAAAAAAACTTTCTTCTTTCTTTTTTTGGTCCATTTTTTTAAACGAACCTCTTTCTCTTTCTCTGTCCAGCAACATTTCTTTAATATCAAAGTAACGTTTCTCTAGTAAAATAGACTATCGCGATAAGCCAGATAGGTAAATAAAGAAAAAAAAGAATTAAAGAAAGGTAGAAAAGGTTTGGTGGATTCGTTCGCCACAGGATTAGCAGGATGCTGCGTCCTATGCAGCTCTTACTAACCAGCACGTAGCTGTTTACCATGAGCGGCACGTTGCTGTCCAGCGGTGGTGGTGGCTGCTGCCCCCTGCTCGATGTCTCTCGCTCGTGCCTCTCAACCACCACCTCCTGCTTTGGCTAGCCATGATCCATCTGACGCGAGAACCCTCGAGGATCATCGTCCTTCTCGGTGGTTGCACCTTTGCCGGTTCTGCACTCACGTTTCAGGCCTCATGCATCGCATATCGCTGGGAAAACGTGACTACTCTGCTTTTGCTGGATCCCTTTCTCTCGCCTACTACTACTACTACTACTATTCCTTTACCCACACCCCTTTCTCCCTTTCCCTTCTCCCTTCTCCTCCTCTTTCCCTATTTTTTTATTTTTTTCGCAATACCAACATTTCCAATTATTTATTTCTTTTATTTTAGTACCCTCCTCTCTCTCTCTCACCCTTTTTCTTGTACAATCTCATAATTAAGAAAAATAATCTACGACGAGAAAACAGGAACATCGTCTTGTCTTTATTATGATTACTCTGCGTTAGACGTTAATTAATTAAACGACGACTCCCAGTTTCTCAATTTTTAATCTAGAAAAGTTTCAAGCATTCGCGGACCAATGATCGACAAAGTATTTCCCAATGAAGATCCCACCACGATTAAAGTTCTTAAAATGCTACTACTAGGTTCGATGCAACGAGTGTTAATTATTCTAGACGGTATTCTAAAGAACACAATGTATGCTTTAGACTCTTTGGAAAGTATTCAAAGCCTTTATAATTGTATTATTTTTTCTCTATTAATGCGTTTATCTCGTGAAATAAAATAAAATAAAATTATGCATAGTGTCGTTGGTAACGATGATCTAACTTATTGTTAAAAAAATAAATCTCACAAGTCTTTTCTATAAGGGGATTTGTTTAAAATCGAGGAGCTAGTTTTGGAATAATTCCAGATAAGTCGATAGACGATATCGCGTTAAGAATCTTTCTTTTTTTGTCCCTTCGATAGGAAGAAAAGACATCGTGAGAATGACGATTTCTTAGGACGAGCCAAAAATTATAAACGACTTTGAGTTATCTTACTAAAACGATCTTATTCGTGTGATACCCGTTTCGAGATAACTACTATGCGTCGCCAAGATGGATATAGAATAGAATCGAGTTCTCCATTGCTGGAATATCTAATTCATTTGATGTTTCTCAGTGAATCTCGAGTATGTGTTCTATTCTTTCAAGAAACCATTCTTCTTTTCTCAAGAAACAATTCTATCTAGTTGCCAAGACTTCAATGAATGGAGAATGGTCAACTATGAGGAGGTTGTTTCGTACGATGTTCATTTGCTTTTCGCGACTACCATAATAATTATGAAGACGAGGGTGTGAGAATGAGATATATATGTAGAGAGAAATGTGTGACTAGCATCTGTAAACGTAATACAGCAACGTTATCTAACAGTACAGTGTTTACATTGTGGATATCAGTGAGAAGACAAACCTTGGTACTGGGTAGAGAACTAACTCGCATTATCCATCCGTTCTATCCCAAGCTCTCAATCCTTCTCCTTACGGTAGTCTCTTGATATATACGAATTCCCTTTCGATAAACGATACCTCGTATCCTCTTCTATGCTCCTGTTACGTCCGTCTGTATCTTACGTTTCCCCCATTTCCATGAATGGGGGAAAGCTTGTTAAGCCTTCGTGATTCGATACTACGAGGATCCTTCAAATATTCTATCGATAAAGTCATTTGGATAATACATCAATCTTTGATTCTTTTAAATGCGTACGAACATTGAAAGTTATTTCGATTTTTATTCATTATCTTTAGTAGAAATTTATCGGATAATTATATTAATCACTAATATTTATCCTTTTTTATTACGTACAAATGCGATAACGATTTTGTCGAGATTAAATGAATTTTGAAAGTTAAGATCGTTGATGTGTCGTCAAACCTAAAAAATGTAATTAATTAATTAATTTCCATTAGATGCACGTATATAGGTAATACGTACATTTAAAGTATTTTCGTTTGGTTCATATATTACCGTCTGTAGAGATTTATCAGAAGATTATATTAATCATCAATCTTTTTCTTTTTATTATTTTTAAAATGTGATTATGATTTTGCCGAGATTAGATGAACTTTGGAAGATAAATCCAGGTCTTCGGATCTGGAAAAAAATATAAATGAATGAATTTAGTAAAAATACATTGATTAGGTATACTTTGATTTATAGTTTTGATAATGGAACGTGGAAGTATGGTTAATCAGTGAGATAGAGCAAACAATCGAGAGAATGCATGTTTGGATTCTTCGGGTCGCACGTTTTAGGCGCGTTCTTGGCATGTCCTTGGCGCGTCGGTAGCGCGTTACTTGCGAGCCGTTTAGGAGCCAAGTGGTCGATGCATCTTTGAATTTCTCCCACTGCTTGCATTGCGATACGCGATCCTTCCTACATTTAGCGCGATACTAATCGATACGACACGTTATCAATGTCTAACTTGTTTACGTGTGTTCATTCTTTCAATCAACGTTTCCACTCTTTCAATTTATTTTCATTCTTTGTTTGTTTTTATTTTTATTTTCCTTTTTTTTTTTATCGTATTTGTTTATCGAATTATTTATTTCCATATAATAGAATGGAAAATAATTATACCAGAAAAAAAAAGTAGAAATTCTCGATAATTGGGTAACATCGAGGTTTGAAAAATAAAACTTCCATCGAATATGCGTAATGATATATGATAAAAGATATTTTTTTCTTTTTTTTTTTTTTATATATAGAATTTAATATCGAAATAATTACAAGTTTCGCGTGTACAAATACGAATATGTGGTTATTTGTTGTGTAACAACCGGTCAATAATATATTCATTCATACTTCTGCCATCTATGTTGACATTCAGTTTAAATCCTGTATATATATAAGACATTTCAATTGCAAAAATGCATATTTACAGTTTTGATTTTATTTTATTTACCATGGGGGAAAATAAAAGTCACGATAATCCTCAAGCAAATATTTTCGCGTCATCTATCCAGTACGTAGTAGAAAACACGTATTACCAATAAAATAATATCATACACATATATGTATTATCCGGACGCAAAAAAATACTTTCCTCCTATTTCTGACTAGAAATTGTTCCTGTTTGTCTAAAGTTATTAGGTCTCTATTGTTGTTGATTGAATATTATCTTTCAATCTTTTTGGCTATCTTCCAATTAGTCTTCTACTGTAAGGGTTATTGATTTTGCTTCAAATGAAGCAAATTTCATACTTGACAATCAAATATTTATATTTTCAACGTTGCATCTTTATCTTATACTGCTGTTTGTTAGTCTATCTCTTACAACTAGAGTTAATCCTAATATCATCCTTAATACTCTCTTATCGATAATCTTAATTTTAAATGAGATAAAAAAATCTTAAAATTTATTTCTATTATTTAAATAAGATATACGACAAAGGAAGATTTTTGTATGATCTTGTCATAGATTTTTCTTGAAAAAAGAGAAGACAGTCGGAACGAGAGAAGATTACATTGATTGGATTTGCAATGAAGGTATTAAAAAAAAAAAAAAACCGTGCACAGGTGTCGAGAAAGTATAGGGGGGGGGGGGGAATTGGAAAAAAAAAGAAAAGAGAGAGAGTGAGAGGAAGTGGAGGTAAAGGTGGAGGTGGAGGTGGAGGAGGGTGTGCGGATAACGTTCGCACGATCCGCGTGAAAAAATATAATGAGAACGACGAGGCATTGCAAGATTCTCAACATACTATACTCTAAAGCACTTCACGATGTTGCACGCGTTATAAGTGCAACCTTCGTTTCATACCATTCACGTTTTTCATGCGCTCCAAAAATTATTTATATTTCGAGAAGCGAAGACAGGAGTGAGCGTGGTGGCTTAACGATATAGCGTTCTACCATTGAAACTCGCTATGCCCGTCCGAAGGGCCCTTTAAAATACACTCGCATAAATTCTTATTCATCGAGTTATGTTTCGAAAAAAAAGAAACAAAAAAAAGAGGAGAGAGAGAGATAGAGAGAAATAAAGATTGAGAAAAAGAGAGACAGTTTGAGAGAGAGGAATTGAGAGAGAGAGAGAGAGGAAGGGAAGGAAAATGAAAAGAAAAAAAAAAAAATTCGTTATTCACGTTTCCCAGCTGGTAGTCGATAAAATATATATTGGCGAGGAGAGAGTTTTACGAAAAGGGTGGTAACTGGAATCCGATTTCTTTTTATATTCATCCAATTTTTCTTCTACCTTTTATCTTTTTCTCTTTTTCCTGTCTGTCTCTGTCTCTCTCTTTTTCTCTTTCTCTTTCTCTTTCTGTACTTAATTATTCATTACTGTCCAAATGAAGTGAGAAGGTTCTTTCATTTTTATTCGTTTCTTTTTGTTCTAGAACATAAAGACCATTGTTGATGAGAAGATATGCAACCTAGAGTGAAAAGCTGCAAATTTGCTAGATATTTCATTCAAAGTTTTGATAGTTGAAAAAAAGTACGTGGAATTAATTTGTTTAATTATGTATGCGTTCGATCCTCGAACGAGGAATAAAAGAAGAAATGGAAAGAGATAGAAAATTGTTAAACAATTCGTTGAGTTAAAGAAATAATGGGAAATTCGTTGACTCGAATTTATATTGTTTAACGTTATTTAATATTATTTGACAAAGGAGAAACAATTGTGATATAAAAAATGTTTAAAGAATAGAGATAATTAAAAAGAAAAGGGGGGGGGGATGGAAAATAGAAATAAAATACTATACCAACGAGATAATGAAAAAGAATAAAAAACAAAAAGTAGAAAAGGGAAAAGAAATACCATAACGTTTATCGTTACATACTGGAAACGCAATGAAATCTGCTTATTCTAAAAGTATTTTATTTAATAATATCGATTCACGTTCGAAACTATGAAAGAGAGAAAGAGCTTATCGACTTTTGAATTCGAGCAATCCAGATTATTTCTTATCAAAGGGAAAAAAACTAAATCGAAGTATTACCTTTAACAAATGATTAATCCGTAATCCCTTTTTTGATTCAAGACTAATACTTTTGAAAAAATTCGCTACTAGTATAAGATATGTCTATGCATATATATGTGTGTGTGTGTGTGTATTAATTACTAAGACGAATATTAAAAAACTAAACTTTTAAATAAACAAAAATTTAATTTACAAACCAAACAAATGAAATAATACAAAAATGTTAAAGAACATTCGTAAAAATCAGATAAATATTAGGTTTGTCAAGTATGAAATATGAAGCAAATTTTCAATTCAATTATGTGCATTTCTTTGCTCCAAACATATATTACACAAATATTAAAAATACACATAATTGAATTGAAATTTTTGCTTCATTACATAATTGACAATCTAATATTAAGTCTACCGGAAAGTTCTGTCCGTAATTTGTATTTAGTTTTATTCTAAATTCGGACAGAACTTTTTGGTAGATCTAATATTAATATTTAATTATATCCAAATTTGTTTTTTTTTTTTTCATTAATATCTTTATTAAAAAGAAATGGTTATCTTACGTAATTCTTCTTTTTTCTTTTTCTCTTTTTATTGTCGGGGAAAAAATGTGTCGCAATTATATTACGAAATTCGGCAGAAATTAAAAAAGTAGAAATTGGGGTAAATTTGCAACCTTCAAAGAGCATTTCAACGAACGAATTAATAAACTACCAAGAAAAGAGTAGCGTAGTCCAATTTTGGTTAGAATGTTTCCAAGGTACGAAGAATCTTTTACGTTTACGAAGAAGGTAAAAAGAAAAGTGAAAGAGTATAGAGAGTGTAACAAGAAATTGTTATCAAGTATGGTGCAACCATTTACCGTAATAATATCACTTTGCTCGAGATAATCTACCTTAGAAATTGAGCATTACGCGTTATCGTATGGGGTTGTTTTAGTCGAAATTAAATAATCATTTTATAGTAGACGCATACATTTTCATCTTCACGATTGCTTCTTTTTCTTTATTCTATCATTATTATTTATATTATATAATAATATTTTAAAATATACGAAATATCCTATAAAAGATACACGAATAAAAGGAAAAGAAAAAAAAAACAAGAAAACAAAAAAAGTGTAAAACGTAAAAGAGAATATGTGTAGTGGTAAAAACTATAAAGAAAGTCAAACCCGATCGAATTTCTTTCGCTTGGATCGTTAGATGTTAGGTTGGTAGGTAGTTGGTAGGACAGGTTACTACCAAAGTTTTTCTCTCTCTCATGGAAAGAAAATAATTGGAGAGAAGAGGGTAGAAAAGTTTCATCGAAAAACAATGCGCCGCGGCGGCAGTGGCGTATTGCTGAAACCGTGACGGAAAAATGTGGCCATGGCGGTTAAAAGCGGGGTGGTCGTTAAAAGTAAGACCGACAAATGGGCATCCGCTAGCGGCTGACCGCAGAAGAAAGTAAAAGAAGAAAGAAGAAAGAAGAAGAAAGAAGAAGAAAGAAGAAAGAAGAAGAAGAAGGATCGAGTCGCGAGAAATGCGGACGAGAAGAGAAACGGCCAAGTTTTCTAGTTCTTTGTTCGTATAAAAACGCTTACGGATACCATCGAGAAAGGGCCTATGTAATAACGAAAAGTGCATAACGTCTACACCATCATCTAAAGTCTATCCTGCAAATCGTTTCTAGGCATAAAGAATAAAATATGAAAATTTCATGCATGGATTCTTTGTGTCTTATTCCAATTTCTTTTTTTCATTATTTTATATACATGTATATATGAAGTTGGTGGAAAAATAATGTCGGATTTTACCATTGAATTGCTACTAAAAATCCGACATTTTTTTCCCACCAACCAAATATATATATATATTCGTTTTACGTATCCTACGAACGATAAAAACCGCTAACGTTATTTAATATGAAAAGTAATAATAATAATAATAATAAAAACCGATAAGTTAAACTATCATACTCTTACAACAAAGTAGAACGAAAAATAAGAATTTAATGAAGGATTATATTCGTGAAAAAAGAAAGAAAGAATATAATAAAACGAGCCGAGTTTCCTTAGCGAAACATAAAGACGCAGTTATCTTACGAATTCAGAACTACTCTTAAAGAGATCGAGCAAAGGTTGCTCTTGTAAAAAGGGAGAGAATAATCAAGGAGAATAACCCTCTCAGTCTTTCTTCCCTCTTTACCGTTTCAAATAGAAGAGTAAGGTAGAATCATGGATTTACGAAGAAAACGATACGAAGGAATTATTATTGAACGCGATGAAGTAGATGATAATAATAGTTAGAGAGAATGAGAGGGATAACAGAAATGAAATTTTAGGATGAAAAGGAGATGAGGGAGAGGGTAAAAAGTGAAAAAAAAGAAGGTAGGAGAAGGGAGAGAAGTTATTTGAAAATAGGGGAAAGAGAGGTGAGTTAACGACGACCACGCGAAGTAGATAATAATCTGATGGTGTGAGTTAGGTGGTGGTGGTGGTGGTTGTGGTGGTAGTGGGGGAGCTTAAAGCTTATAGGAATCGCAGCTTTTAAATTCGATAGTGAAAAATAGAATTTTAGATCCTCGTAAAGTTTCGTAGCAGTCTTGTAGCGTAAAGAAAAGAAAGAAAAAAAGGAAAAATACGAAAAAAGAAGGTTAAGAAAGATAAAGAAAAAGAAGAAGTAGGCGTAGGTGGGTGAGTGGGTGGTTGGACTTGGGTAGGGGTTTAGGGAAAGGAAAATTCGATTTTATATTCGAGAATAGCGTGGCTCGATTCGAAGCTCAATGGACCCAACGCGTTTTCAAGTCCACTTAACCCGCCAGCGAAGCGAATAACGATTTATCATTATCCTCGATCCAACGAGTCCTTCCAATCGGCGGCCACGCAAAATCGCTTCTCGCACGAAACCGCTTGCCGCTGGACGTGGCCGTGCGATAACGATAATGCTTTCCGCTTTCGTTCTGGATAAAGAAAAAGAAAGGAAAAAGAAAAAAAAAAAAAAAAAGAAGTAAAAAGCATCCTATCATCTTGCGATCGCCGCTCGAATGTCCTTTCTGTCCTCTAACACCGAGATTTATCAGACAGATAAATAGATAGATGGAATAGATAAATAGATAGATGGATATGAATTGGTAAATAGATCTAGTTTGAAGCTGATGTGCATACGACGAGCTGGGGTAACATGTTCGGCAAATTGCTAAAGAGCTAATTACTGACCAACCGTGAAAATGATGGTAGACGTATATAATTATAATAATATTCCAAAGTCCACCCTGAAATACCATATATTAGATATTGCAAGTGGAAAATTTACACGTACGACAGGTACGACTTGTAGCGAACGAAAAATAAGCGTCGTGTTATTAGTGAAGAAGTAAACGTTAATAATATTCGGTTGGTGGAAAGAAAAGTATCGGATTTTTGGGCCACGATTCAATAGGAATCCTTAATTTTATATTTCTTAATTTAAAATTAAATTAACTTCCTCCCCTACTCTCTCCCACCCTTCTTTGATCATGGAATACCTCTTTTTTTCTTTGAAATTATCGAGAATGAGATACTATTTATTCGCGTGGTATGGAAATTTTTTCTACATTACTGGAACAAAAGAAACAAAAAAAAAAGGTATCGTACTTTTAAATACAATAATGATAGGAAAATCGAAAATAGGATTACAAGTAAAGTTTAGTTCTTGCGTATGTTTCCATCGTCAGTTGTATCGTTATATTACTCTATTCATTAGAGTAGGTACTATAGCAGAAAAAGGTAAACTAAGGCTCAGGGCAACGTTTGTTCGCTCGTTAGTTTTCGAGGTATGCGACTCCGAACGCAATGCACTGCGGTCGAGATATTACCTCCGAATTCGAGATATCGATCCTCCGGGCTTGTAATGATGCGCAACGCGCATAGTTAGCGACATATATAGCGCAAGTCTTTTGTAATTGCATTCTCTCTCGCGTCTATCTCTATGTATATAAGTACATATATGCATCCAACATACGCGCGTACATATGTATAATATACGCGAATTGAGCTAGGCATGCATGCATGCATGCATCTATGCATCTATGCATATGTATATGTGTACGTATATGTTATATGTACTTCTACATAGTATTATCGAATCTTTTTTTCTTTCTCTCTAAGCTCAGGGAAATGTTTAAGCGAGCCTAATAGCTCGGGTACGATTTTCTTTTCGCTTTATACCAAGGGAATAAACATTCACTGTTGTCGGAGTAAATACCGAACTAGAGTTGGAACGATTATCGGAGGGGGAAAAGGAAGAAAAAGGGAAAGGGAGAGAAGTGACGAAGAAAAAGAAAAGGATGCCTTTCGAATATCCTCTTTGCTATTCGTTTTCGTATGGGTTACCATTTACTATGTACCGTCAAAAACAAACCAGTAATCTTTGAACGTAAACCTGGTTTCCACGCGTGTACACGCGTTTATAAACGTTCGAACTAACTGTATAGTAAATTTATATGTGTATATATATATATGGAAAATTAATTAACGTACAGGTTTGCTCTTTGCTAACGGTAGACTTGAAAATTTGCTTTTACGAGGAGGGGAAAAAGGCAGGAAATATCCGTTAACTCAGATTCGATCTGACAGAATTGGATGGAGTGGGGTCTGGGGAGAGGAGGAAAAGGAGGAAGAGGAAGAGGAAAAAGGGTGAATCGAGGGAAAATCGTTCTCGCAAATCGAACGATCCTGCACGAACGCCAAACGCCAAGTTTAATTCTCCAACGATGCATCGCACTCCGGTTAACGACATTTTATGTTCGATATGTATATATCGTTTGCCCAGTATAACGTCTAGTCGTTTATCATTATCATTGGATAAAAACAGTTTTCCATAACGTTTTTCTAAATAAAACAAAAAAAAACTCTCGGAGAGGAATTTTTCTTCCCTTTTTAATGTTTTTTTGCGAAATTCGATACGAGATTACTGTACAGACGAGTTTTCAAGTTCAAGTTCCTATGACTTTTCAATTTTATTTTATGCATTGGAATAAATGCAAATATTAACGACTATTCGATGAATAATTTTACCCTTAACCAGTTGAATAATAGTAATTGCGATCAATTTAAGCCTTGAATAATAAATAATAGCAATATTTTTCAATATTGTTATTGTTAATATTATTATTATTATTGGAAAGATAAACTAAGCGAAGTCGTAATCATTGAATGCTGAATTTTCAATGAAAATTTCAATTAATCTATTATTTATATGCGTCCTTCAAAATAATTTCATAATTTACAATATTATTATCACATTATTATTAAGTAATAATATCAATTCATTAATTATCCAGATAATGAATCATTATTAACTTGATTTCTCATTCAAACATAATATCACATTCTTTTGTTAAATTATTTCGAATTTAAGAAACGCAAAAACAAAATGCTCATATGCTTGCGATCATTTTCGTTTTCCCCTTCATTAACATCAACGATAATTGATTAAAAAATTTCTAACAATTGTATTCTGGATTAAAAACTTGGTTAGAAAAGTGTGTATCGATATTAAATAAATGTTTAATACAATGTGTTTCAGTTTTACGAAAGAAACTATCGTTTCTGTCATTAATTTAAACCACACGTCTTACATTTATTATTTAATCGTTTTAAATGCTCTTTACCATACAAACTTTTTTCCAACGAGGAGGTAATTCTTCTTTCTCTTTTTCATCTACTCTCTCTCTCTCTCTCTCTCTTTCTCTCTATCGTTCTCTTGCATTATTTTGTACTTTTTATATCGTCCATGACAACCAACGACGCTTCATGCATCTCCGTGGGCATCGACCGATCGAAATTCAATCGCGGCGCAGCACACTGGGGGTGGGTGGGTGTTTGTAGGGAGAAGGACGAGGGGCCTGGGGGCTCTTAACGTAACGGTGAAAAATGTTTGCGACCTTTCTCGAAGAATCTCTAGCGAAATAATTTTTATCTCGATGGATCGTGTAGGACGTATCGGCCGTTAGTTATGAACGTAAAAAATGGTCCATGATATTTGATCAACGTTGACGTTAATATCATTCATTTTCCCTTTTTTTTATTTTTGTTAAAAAACTTTAGAAAAAAGAAGGAGAGAAAACGAGCGAAGAAGAAAAATAGAGAGAGAAAGGGAGGAAGGAAGCTGTCATTTTTCGTTCGTTTTAATAACTCCAGTTTCATTTTCCCGAGCTACTTCCTACTACTTTACGGTCAAAGAAAAAAGCTTTTATTGTTGAATGGCGAACAAAAGGGTCGTAAGCCCACTTCTCTTTTCCGTGGAAGACAGAAACTATCGATCTACCTAAGGGATCTTACAGAAAAAATCCAATCAGTCGTGAAAAGTTTCCATCTTCAAGTAGGAAAGATAGGATAAAGTTTTCCGTAAACAAGCGAAAGGAAAGCGAGCTACACTCCACCTTGTGGAAAAAGCTTTTCTTTCCTTTTTTTTTTTTTTCTTTTTTTGCTCCTTTTCTTTCTCTTTTTCTCTTTTTCTTCTGTAGGAAGGTGACACCAACGTGAAGATTCTTTAAATCTCTACTTGGTGGGATCGGTCTTTTCACGGTAGGATACCGTCCATGAAGGTAGGACTTGTAAAAGAGAGGGAGAGTTCGATAAAAGAAAACTTCTTCTTTGATCGAATCGTATTAAATCGACGCGTAAACGTTTAGCCTATAGAATGAAGAGAACAAAATAAAAAAAAAAAAAGAAAAAGATAAAAAGAGGAAAAAGTGAAACGATCCTGTTGAATGCGATAAAAAAGGATAAAAGTACTCGAATAAATAAGGTACGTATCTGAGACTGTTAAAGGGTCCGGTTGCTGATACGGTCCAGATGTAAGTTTTTGGCAAATTACTATTTATCGATACTCGAAAAAGAGGTTTTCTTATTTTTTTCTATAAAGAAGAAGAATTCTTTTTCCGATAGCCAAATATATTTGGACAAAATGAATTTTGTAGAAAGGTTTTGTTGATATTCAATTATTGGATTTTGATCCTTGCATATTTGTGTATTGAATTAGATAATGTAATTAAATCTTTATGTAAACAAAATCCTTAAGTATACCCATTACAATATTAAGGCTAAAGTGTTTGTTCTAAAAATGTTACTGTACTGTAAGGTGTTGCATTTTCTTTTTTAACTTGAGAGAAGAGGTTGAATGAAGTTCTCGTAAATGTAGATTTTTATAAACACCAATATGATATTCAGGATGATAATCCATGGTGTAAATAACATACTTTCAATCAACTTTACTCAATTAACGATTAATTTAGTTTATTACCTCATAATCATCACTCCTACTTTAGGGTTTTTAATCAAAAACTCTCAGGCAACATTAAGGTGGACCATAACACCTTTGGATAGAACTTTCCAAAGAAATTATATAAACAAATAAATTATTTTTTAAAAGTGATTATCAAATTAATGTTCATTTCTTTTACACTTGTGACCAAATATGTTCTATCATGAATTTCCTTGTTTATTCATCTTGTTTACTTTCATTTTTGTGTCTTATTTTAATCATCGATTTTCCAATATGCGCTTCGATTGATATAAAACATAAAAAAAATAGATGTTTGCTGTTAACGAAGGAAAAAATTGTAGATAATACTACTTTTTAGAGTAGTCGCATTTGTGTTTCTATATTAGTCGAATTAGTTTTCATTTCTATTATAATTAATATGAGTATACTAGAATATGTCGGATGCGGTGATTTAACACGACAAGATCGCCGTTGATAAGGAAAACGGCTGATGAAAAGCGGAAGGCGAAAGACGGAAGGTTGGAATTATACGCGAAATTTCAGGCAAATACATTCCGTGGTGGTGTACGTTTTCATTACGTCGAGTCGCTCGAGGCTGTGAAGGCTAGGGTCTAGGGTCGTGCTATATCTTCTTCTCTTTTCTCTCTCACTCACTCTTTCTTTCTTTCTCTTTCTCTCTCTTTCTCTTCAACTTCCTCTTCCTCATCTTCCTCTTCTTCTTCTTCTTGTCTCCCCAGTACTTCCCGTTCAACAGACATTAAGATGAGAATCGTTGACATCGTTTTCGCCCGTAGACGTTGTACCCCACCAACCTGACGCGGAAGAAATTTAACGAAGAAAACGAAACAGAATTTTAAGTCGACGTCTGAGAGGAAAAGAAGAATCAAGTTGGAAATAACATCCTTTGATGTATTTTTCTACAAACTCCTCTCTATGCGTACTTCTGTTACCTTTTAATTTCCTACATTTTTTCTTTATTCCGTGTAATCAAAAAATTATTCCAAATTTATGACTCGATTAATATAACTGTTCGTTGCACTAATCGATTAACTCTAATTCTTGAAAAATCTTAAATTAGTCATAATTTGTTATATTTATAATAACATTCACTAATAGGTAAGATATTAACACTAAAAGACAAAATATTTGGTTGGATACTTCAAATTAAACATTAGGCATATATAAGAAAATATCTTTTCTTTTTGAATGGTTTCATAAATTTAAAAAAAAAAAATCTTTAAAGTAACAAACGTTAAAAAAGAAAAATAGAAAAACAAGACTTGAAATTTGTCAAGACAATCTTTTATCTTGTAAATGTTCAACGGTACACCTGTACTTTAGAAGAGTGAAAGTTAAATATTATAAAATGTAGATACGTTGTTGTTGTTGCTTTTTTTTCTTTTTTTTTTATAAAGATACAACAACAACTTTAACATAACATTCGTTTGACGAAAATAAACAATGAAAAAGAAAGAAAGAAAGAATAAAAAAAAAACAAAGTAAAACGGAAATATATATTTAATAAATTTAGTTCTTACTCAACTGGAGCCAACTAAAATGAATCTCCTTGGAGGATTGTACGATTTTCTTTGGATTTTGCTTTAAAACCGTAGACGTCGTCGAGAGAAAAGTTAGGGCAATGGTATAGAGCAAGGAAAAATAAGAAATTATTGGAGCGAGCAACGGCTTTCCTCTCCGTTCTCAACGTCGTTCGACTTGTCGCTAAAATTACATCGACGATAACTTGGTTTTGTTATTCGGAGGTAGGGAAAGGAAAGGAAGGGAAAAGAAGAAGTGGTGGAGGTGGTAGTGGTGGTAGTTGTGTGCGCGTGCGCACGCACATGTAACTTTACAAACGATGTCAATGTAAGAGGGAGCACCCGCGTTTCGAGGTTTTAGATAATAATAAGCGTTAACCGATTAACGAAGCACTTTAAGAGGATACTGAAATGACAGAAGAAAATGGTACCATAAAGAGTAATAGAGAGAC